>JAOUQT010009311.1:0-12260 GCA_025769995.1 Xyliphius kryptos | reverse complement strand
CTGAAGCTCTGCAGACTTACTGCGTATTTATCGGCTTGATGTGACATGCCTATCCGGTTGGGCGGGGGGGGCATCCCGGGAGCTGGGCACATTCACACACATAGCCCCACACACAGGATTCAGTTTACCTTGAATCAATGTGGATTGTGGGGGGAAATTCGAGAACCCGGAGGAAACCCACACAGACATGGGGAGAACATGGAAACTCTACCCAAATCGGGATTCGAACCAGAAATCCCAAGCGCTGAGAAGCAAGCATGCTAACCACTAAACCACCGTGCTGCCCAGGTGATACCAGGCCGCTCTCTTTCTCTTTCTCATGATTTACAGCACATCGCCACCTGCGGCCACCCAGAATTCCACAGAAGCTACAAGCTTAAAAGCACAATCGCCAGACTGTTTAAAAAACGACAAAATACATCATCCACCAAGCCAAGTCTCTAGAGATACGCGGTAACGTGCTGGAGGAGCTGGGAAATCAGCCCTGTGTTATCAAACCAGCACTGGCTACCAGTTAAATTTCAAATTGATTACAAGTGTTGTATTATTAACATAAAACTCAACCGAATCAGGCTACACAGTATCTGAGTGAACTCATTCAGTTAAATAAACTTACATGTGAACTCCACTCTCAAGGTGCTGGTTTACTTTTAGTTCCTAGAATTAATAAGATGACTATAAGTGGAAGAGTGTTTTTTCACAAGGCTCCTCAACTTTGGCATAGCCTTCCAGTTACTGTTCATGATTCTGAATCACTATACATTTAATTATAGTGATTAGGTCAATTAATTCCCTGAAGATAAAGGTGTAGATCCCAGGTTTGGCTGTGTTGGGTTGGTGATCTGGGATGTTCACCCTACTCATCATTAGTAGAGGGCATGGCACTGAAATGATGCTATTCCAGGGAGCCCTCTTGACTTAGTAAAGTCTGCAGTCATATACTCATACACATAGTTTATATAATTTTTACTATTGTTAAATATGGACACATATTCCTACACTCAAGGAGGATGAGTTCCCCACTGATCCTTGGTCCTCCCAAGGTTTCTTCCTATAAACAGCCAAACAAACATTATAACATGGAGTTTCTTCTTGCCACTGTCGCTTTGGCTTGCTGTTTTGGGGGTTCAGGCTTTGAACTCTGTAAAACTGCTTTGTGACAACACTCTGTTGTAAGAATAAATTACTTGAACTTGTGAAAATGTTAACGCTTGTTTAAACCAATGCAACGTATGATATTACAGTGTCATGGCTTCAGTTCGATGTATCGTCAGTTTAGCTGCACACAGTGATCAGTTTATCTTAGCAACTTTGTATCTATTAAGGCTTTGTGCTCGGCACATGGCTACAAGGAAACATAATTGGCTATAGATGCACCTCCAGGTGTAGCGGTTTATAGGTGCATCCAAGCTGTTTGCGTCAGCGTTGCCACTCCACCAAACACGATCAGTTTGGCTAATGGGGAAAAAAGCCTGAAGCCATGTTACAGTACAATTTATTCAATAGGAACCAATCACCAACAAGCCAATCTCCACTCTGCCCCACTGTGATTTTCTGTGTTTTTAACCCACAATCTTTTTGCGCCGACCTGGACAGCCGCATCCTCCGGGAAGAGGACCTTCAAGCATGTCTGTCTATTTCCATAAATATTTCATTTTGCTAAAAATGCTAAAATTACCGTGCTGGGAAATCAAAGGACTAGACCAATAGGATGCTCGATTGCTAACAGAACATGAAGGTCAAGTATGTCATCTCTCTAAAAATACAAGACCTGAGGTGCTTGTCTTTGTACTCCGCACTTTACAGGCCCGAAAACTTTTCCTTTTTTTCTCTTCTTCCTCCAGCACAGCTACGAAGGACGGCTAAAAAATCCTTCCCTTGCCCTGATCTACAAAGATGGACTCACCAGCTCAGGGGAAGTATTGATTTTCTTGAAGTTAAACAAGGCCTCGGTACCTACATGAAGTTTTGACTCTCCACCTTAAGCTCAAGTCGCTTCATTCAGATGTGAGCTTTGTCTACTCCAGTCTCCTGCCGAGCTCCGGATTTTAAAACACGCCACTCCACTTTGAAAGGCGGCGATCTGACGCTCGCTCCGGGCGCATGAACACTTTGAAGAATTTATTTAGCCCATTAAAGGAGAGAAAAATAAAATCGATGGCGACAGTCGGGAGATGAGACGGAGGCTCGGGCCAGAGGAGGTGAGGAAAGAGTGCACAAAGACACACATCATTCAAATACACAACATTGGCCATTTGTTTAAAAGCCCACAGCGCTATCAAAAATTTTGCAGTTGAAACAGTTGACCATTGGGTTTTAACTATGACACACAGACGCTTTGTGTGCGCTTTGCACCCGGTTCGAATCATGTTTACACATTTCATCAAACGGTATTCAAACTAATTTTGCTGGATTGCTTAGTGACATGACATTTAGTCTATTTACAGTGACAAAAAATACAATCTTCATTCTTAAGTGTGTTTTAATCTCTAGACTAATAAAATACCACATTATATTTTTTTAAATACATTAAAAGAATTAAAAACAATAAAAATGAGTAGGTGTGAGAATCTGACCTTAGTGCTCTGAACCTTTATTTTGACACTTTAAACGAGTTTCCTGACTGTGGCATACTTAGTAAAAAAAAATAGCAGCCTTGTTACTTTAAAATTCGAATTTAGGACAAAAATAAAAAAAATATTAATAATAATTAAGAAAGATGAAAGTTTATTAACAAACTGGTGTGTGTCCGTCCTCGTAGAAGTACTAATATATTAATAGTATAGTAATAGTACTTGTATAGAAGTAGTAGTGGTAGAAGTAGTATTTCTAGTAGCTACTTGTAGTAATTCAGTACTAGTATCTGTACTTGTAGTATTATTAATATTTGTAGTAGCAATAGTATTAGTACAGTATTTGCAGTAGTAGCTACCTTTAGTAGCAGCTGTAGTAGTAGTAGTAATATTTTGTACTTTTACTAGCAGTAGTACTAGCAGTACTTGTAGTACTTTAAGTAGTAGTACCTGTGGTAGCAGTAGTATTAGCTACTTGTAGTACTTTTAGTTGCAGTAGTAGTAGCTACTTGTAGTACTTGTATTAAGTTATTAGTTTTTGTCATAGTAGTACCTTTATAAGTCATACATGTAGTAGTAGATTTAGTACATGTAGTAGTAGTACATTGTTAATGGAACATGTGAGTGCAGAGAAACTTTTTACTTAACTAATTTGGAGCCTGTAACTCAGAATACTTTGCCGCATTGAGCTGCTCTAGTCGTTACTGTGAGTGTGTGCCAGTTAGGAGTCTACGAGTGCCAGCTCAGTGTCACGTGGGACAATTACCACTGTTAAAAAGGCAAGACTCGGAGACAACAGTCCACAAACATCAAAAAGAAAAAGAAAGCCAGACGTACAGAACTACAAAAAGAGTGATTGAACAACTAGAGGATAAGGAAGAGGATGACAGTCCATGCCAAAGGGTGATGGAGGTGGCAGGGGAAAGAGTGAAACTTCAGAGAGCCGGGGCATCCTTTTAGCATCCACAGATGAACTAACAGGTGGTGTGTGTGTGTGTGTGTGTTTACGCCTACATGTACGCAGTTGAAAATGGGGTGGCCAAGAGGTAGAGTCTGAGCCCCAGCATCTCCCTGAGCTTATGATCACGCTCCAAGCTGGCACTCACCCTATCAACCACTGAGAGTGCAGATGTTGCCCACTTCCTTTCTCCAGCAAAGCCTTTAGCTTTAATATGTGTGTCTGTTAGTGTGTGTGTGTGCGTGCGCGCATTTAAAGTACAGAGTGTGTATGATGCTGTACAACACACTCATGAATAATAAAAACACACTATTTTAAATGTGAGTTTAAGGACAGAACATCCATGTTTTATATTAAGCACAAGGATGCTAACATGCTACACGTATGTACAGTGTTTTACTAGTTCATTTATTTAGGTCATCAATCCTACATTGTTAGTGTTTAAGAGTGTACATTACCAATATATTAGAATTAGCTATCTCATAATTTATGTCATTGTTACTATAAAAAGAACTATTTTGCTAAAAAGTGTTTAGTGCTCGCCAATAATATCTATAGTGCTCATTATACAGTGACAGTAATTGGGTTTAGTTAGTGTAGTTACTGCGGTTTATCTCTAAATGGAGTAAAATAAATGATACAAGGGTTAATGACATCGAATATAAGGGATTATAGTAGTTGTGGAAATGGCTGTTTATTAGGGATTATAGTACAGTTGTTGTGGGAATAACTGTTCAAAAGGGATTATAGAAGTTGAGGCAACCGCTGTGCATTAGGGATTAGAGTACTTTGGGGGATCAACTATATATTAGAGATTAAAAACGAACATTAAAGTGACCACAATTTCTGAAAATTATAGTACATGTGGGACTGACATTTAGTAGTTGTGGCAACTGTTGTACATTAGGCCTTATAGTAGCTGTGGCAACCGTTGTTTCCTAAAAATTATAGTACTTGAGGTGACCGCAGTATATGGAATAACAGTAGTCGTAGGAATCACTGTTCACAAAGGTATCACAATGGTTGTGGAAACCGCTTTTTTACTAAGGATTAAAATAGTTGCCAACTGTTGGTTGGTTATTAGGCATTTTAGTAGTTGTGGCAATCGCCGTTTGAGAGGAATTATAGTTGTAAGAACCACTGTTTATTACAGTTGTGGCACCTATACATGGACGATACAAGCACAATTAATGAACTTTTAATAATCATAATAATAATGATAATATTTTTTGTTTAGCTCATTCTATTAGCATTAGCATTACTTGTAACAATATTGGAGGCACGGTGGCTAAGTTGTTAGCACGTTTGCCTCTCAGCGCTGGAGATCCCTGGTGCGAATCCCAATCTGGGTGTTTCCATGTTCTCTCCATGTCTGCGAGGGTTGTTCTCCAGGTTCTCCGGTTTCATCCCACATCCAAAAACATGGATTCAAGGTCAAATTAACTGCTCTAAATTGCCCTGTATAGTGTGTGTGTGAGAGAAAGGGTGCCCAGGGATGGATCGGCGCCCTGTCCTGTGTGTCTGCCCAGCGTCTGAGACGTTCTCCCCATGATGGGCATGGGAAACCACATTGCAACCCTCATAGATTAAGTGGAAGATAATGGATGGATGGATGTAACAATATTATATTAAAGGTTTAAATAATCGTAAAAAAAAAAAGTACACAAACAAAAAACAACACAAATATAAATAGTAACAACATTCATTTGTTGAGTTACAACTTAAGCGCTAACATGCTAGCTTTAAAGCTGCAAGTTTCCTCAGCAGCGTTAGCCTCATCACATCAGTGCTGTTCCACTGTAACTAAACTTCAGATCAGTTGTTGGCTGATCAACAGCAAGAGGAAACTTGTTCCATTTCATTACGACCTTTCTTTTTTTCCATTCCCATCTATTTTCTCACTTGCTTTTCTTTCCGTTTTAATTATTTATTTACTTTGTACAATCAGCCATGCAGGTGGCTCGTCCTGTCCGCCATCCAACTGTGAGACATCAATGTAGCGGGAACTGCGGAGAGTTTTGTGCTTGCGAGCCAACAAATGACCGTTTCTCGCATGTGTGCGAGTGTCTGACTCCCCTGATGAAAATGTGTCTGATTTCCAGAAGAAGAAAAAAACAAAAAAAGAAAGGAAGAAATCAAAAATGCCATTGTAAAAATTTGGATACGTGTCGCAGATGTCTCGTTTTCTTCGTTTTTTTTGGCAAAGCCCTTCGTACATCAACGATCTCATTCCAAATACTAATTGCTAAGTTTTTTTCTCGCCGCACTCCTTTCTGATTCGGGCACTTGCAGAAGACTGCTCTGCCAAAATTGGGAAAAGCCCGCATAAAGCACATGGCAATTTATAGCAAGTTCCCAAACACGATAGAGACACCTCACCTGAGTGTCTCAGAAAACTACAGCTAGTGTAATTAAGTTTGCCTATTACACAATCGCACCATGGGTGTTCTGCACTGTTGATGCATGCTCGGCCGTTCAACGTGGAGAAATCCCCTACTGACCCTCGGTCCTCACAAGGTTTTTTCAGAAAAAACAATAATACAAGGAGTTTTCCTTGCCAAAAGTGCCTGTTCTTCGCCCTGCTCATTAGGCTAAAAATAAATAAAATTTGTCTTAATTCTTATGTTACACAAAAGGCTCTGATTGACAGGATGGATATACACCAACTTTCAGCATTAGGTTGACTGTAAACCATTAAAGTTGATCATTTTTCAACACGTTTTAATGCATCCTGCTGCTATACTCAAGTACACATACTGATAATCAGGCAGCTACCAATAGTATAGTGAAGTGAAAAAGAATGCATCTATTTTGGATTTGTAGTCCCCATTTAACCCATCCGTGCAGTGAAACACATACACACACTGCTGAAGTGAGCACACATACTCGGAGCATTGGACATCCTTGTATACGGTGATGGGGAGCAATTGGAGTTAGGTGCTTTGTCCAAGAGCAGCCCCAGCCCCAGTATTTTGTGGTACCGGAAATCGAACTGAGGCCCTACGACTGGCCTCACATCAGTATCATGATACTGTTAGGGACATGTGGTTAAGGAACCAGCCTTGCAATCTGAAGGTTACCGAACTGATTCCCAGTCCCACCAAGTACTATGACTGACGTGCCTTGGGCTAGGCACCTAAACCCCACTGCTCCCCAGACATCGTATACAAGCTGCCCACCGCTTACTTCATTGGTATGTGTTTCAGTAAACATTACATTACGTTTACATTTGGTCATTTAGAAGGTGCTTTTATCCAAAGCGGTTTACAAGCAGAAGCCAGCACACAGGGTTACATACAGAATCTCTGGAGCAATAACGGTTAAGGGTCTTGCTCAAGGACCCACATTGGAAACTTGAGTGGACCAGGGATTTAAACCCACAACCCTTGGATTGCTAGCCCAACACCTTAACCACTGAGCTACCACACCCCGCAGTTGGGTTATGTGTGGAGGACATAGTATTCATGTACAGTAGGCAAAATGGATCACTTTATACACTTACGGTTTTTGTCAAAGTAAATAAACTTGTAATTGCAATCATTTTCTTAAAAAAATTGTTAATCTTCTGGAAACATTTTGACCGTGGCTGTATAAACAAAAAATTATACAGTACTGAGGAATGCACATTTGACTGCATGACAAAACAACATGACTCCTGTATTATAATAACCTTACAGTGAATATAAATCCATCACAATGCATTGTGGGACTGCATAAGCAATCTGAACTTAAAAATAGAGCAACTCCCAAAATAGTGCACTGCACACAGTTGTGTGTTTTCTCACCAGGCCCCGTATTTTCACGCTAACAAAGAGCTTCCCATTTCACGGTGCCTTTTCCTGCTTTCTAGATAACCTTTGATTAGAAGCAAATGAATCCGTTTCAGAACAAACAAACTCCATTTAATACGGTCCACCTTTGTAGTCTCGACTTCCGGTGGGCCTTTGAAGCCCGAGGGGGTACAGGGTCCGTGAACAGAACCATTAGCATCCCGCGTGCAACACCAAAACAACACCTTTATCTGCCCGGCGTCAGGTGCGAGTCGTTACCAGAAGCAGCTCAAGTCTCAGGTCATTAAATGGCGGATCAGCAAGAGGCCTGATTGAGTTCTCCGGCCGCTCGGGTCCATCGGCGGCGGCCTTAAAGAGCAAGTACGTAGAATGCTGGATTAATGAGAATAAGGCTGCTGGGTGGCATGCATGTGCTTCCCAACTTGGCGCATGCGGGATATTTCTGTCAGCCGATAATTACCGTCATATGGCGGCGGGCGCCTGTGTGCGAGCTTGACAGGAACGTGGGGAGGGAAAGGAACGAGTGCATACTCACCGTGTGCCATCCTGTCACACCTGATGGTGGAAAGAGCTTGATTTTTTTTTGCCCGCTGTGTGTTGTGTGTGAGGTTGATTAAAGCAGCATCCAGAGATTAGGAGCCAAACAAGGCTGTTTTCCCCTTTTATGAGAGTGGTGTTAATGTATTTACCTGTCACATAATGGAGGAGGTTAAAACAGGCTTGTAGGACTGCAAATAAATGTGTGTCGTTCTGTGAAATATTTAATAGTTTAAGGCTTTGTCATTGATGTAACAACTACAGTACATCCTTAATAACAAAACTGTTTAAAATTTCACATTCTTAATACGATATACTTTCATCATGGGTTAGCATGTTTGCCTCTCTGTGCTGGGGATCCCAGTTCAAATCCCAATCTTGGTGGAGTTTCTGTGTTCTTCACTTATGCACCTGGGTTTTCTCTGGTTCTCCAGTTTCCTCCCACAGTCCACAAACATGGATTCGGGGTTAATTGGCTGCTTTAAATTGCCCCTGTATAGTTTGTGTTCTCCAATCTGGGTGTAGTTTCCATTTTCTTCTCATGTCACCCTGTAGGTTTTCTTCAGGTTCTCCAGTTACTTCCCACAGACCAAACATATTGATTCAAAGTGAACTGGCTGCTCTAAATTGCCCCTATTTAAGTTGCCCCTATGAAGTGTGTGTCTCAATCTGGGTGAAGTTTCCATGTTTCCCCTTGTAACCCTTGTCTTCAGATTCTCTGGTTTCCTCCCAGTCCAAAAACATGGATTCAAGGCTGCTCTAAATTGCTTCCATATATTGTGTGTGTGTGTGTGTGTGTGTGTGTAATAGAGAGAGATCCAAGTGTCTGTCTCTAATTATTAGGTCATTCTGTTAAAATATACAATTGGATTAGAAGAACCAGCTTACAATTAACATTTTAATTTAAATTTGTAAGCTTTAATATGGGTTGGCATGGTGGTGTAGTGATTAGCACGTTAGCCTTTCAGCGCTTCGAGTCCAGGATCCAAAATCCGATCAGGGTGGCGTTTCTATGTTCTTCCCATGTCCATGTGGACAACTGAAAACGGCAGTTTCATCCCACAGTTCAAAAACATGGATTCTAAGTAAACTGCTCTAAATTGCCCCTATATAGTCTGTGTGTCCTCATAGGTTTGCTTCAGGTTCTTCGGTTTCCTCCCACAGTCCAAAAACATGGATTCAAAGTGAATTTGTGTATCTGTGTGTGTGAGTGTGTGGCCAGCGATGTATCGGCACCCTGTCCTGGGTGTATCTGTCCAGCACCTGAAATGTTCTTTCCTGGAATTCCCTAGTATGGAATTTTTCTACCATGTATACAAGCTCTTCCTTTTCCTCATGTTTTTGTCAGAACGTCATTACATCATTTCAGCACGTAGTCTGTTTGTGCTATGTCTGTTAATGTCAGCTGCATAAGACCCTTTTTCGTTTGCATCAAGCACTTTGGACAGGGCGTGACACACTGAATCCGAAATCTTTATATGGTTTGGTAAGTACCATGAAAAAGAATGTAACACTCTAAAAATCTCCAACATCACAAACCAACATGGAACCAGGCATTACATCCATCATCGGCTTCAGGTACTTTCGGTCCATTCTCTGCTACATTAAATGCCTCGGTGCTTGAATCAGCCGTCTGATGATGGATGTCTCACTCGCCGGGGCAGGTCACAACCTCCTGGCGCTGTCCATGATGAAGATGTGCGGCGTAGATGCACGGAATCCATCGCTGCTGTTTTACAGCATATTAAACCTCCTGAAGCAATCAACGATTTCATCTCATACGCATTTAATCCAGTTTAAATACCATGTTGGTTAAAACAAACTCTATCTGATTCTGTACCAAATTTAACAACCCCCTAAACAATCAAGTCCGCTTCTCCTCGTGTCTCTGTCCTCTGGCCAGAGGGAGCAGTTCTATTTCCTGCTTGAGCAGTTTGTGAGCTCCCAGAGTGAAGCCCCGTTAGTCCCTCACCGTTTGAATCTGACCCTCTGGGCAGAGACACACATAGTGCACCTAATATTTTATCAAATCTGAATTCTCCACACATCCACCATGTTGAAAAGTCATATGAAAGCAAAACTATGGAGCTGTTTTTTGTTTTTGACATAACAGTGCTTAAGTGGAAAGCAAGGAGTACATATTTCAGATTTTCCATTTGTTTTGATACAGACAGGGATTACGGATGAGTCAAAAATGAGGGGAAGGGAGTGGGGATGTGGACCAATCAGAAGTACTTTTTCATCTTCATTCCCACACACCCACACTATTCGTTCTGTTTCTATTTCTTCGGACAGGTGCCCGTGGTTAGGTTGTTATTATTGTTATTCATTATTCATTACAGGTCCGCCGTCGCTGGATCAAATTCTCTTAGCGAGACGAAGCACCTGGGTCACGCGCAAAGGATTTTATGGCTGCAGGCTTATATTGAAACTGGCAGCAGATTTATCTGGCGGGACCCGTTTTTATTGTGCAAATCTGTCATCTAATGATATTAAATGTATAGCGTGTGAGGAGAAACATGATGGGGTTGTAATCACTGTCTCAAAAACTTTTGAGGTAAAGAGAGCAGCTGACGACCTTCAGCATCCAGACTGATCCCCACTGAATAAGAAAAAAAAACCTGCTAAATTCAGTCCATGTTCTCAGTTTCACTCAGGAATAAATATGGACTTTCTGCAATTACTTTACTACAATTCCTGACTGTGGTCTACAGTACATACTCTGTACTCTGCTTTAATGGTCAGGAACTCGATAGTACCACCACAGAGCAGGTATTATTTGGTCGGTACATTATTTCTGACCAAGCAGTGTAAGTGAGGTGTTGAAATGAAACTACAGCAGCACTGCTGCACTAAAACCACATCAGTGTCACTGCAGACCTAACAAACAATCCACCACCTGTTCCGTGATGCTCCTGACCAACAGAGATCAGACAAAAACTAGAACACAGATGGACTACAGTCTGTAATTTAAAACTACAAAGTCCATCTATAGGGTAAGTGGAGGTATTAGACAATGGAAGACAAGACAAGAAGGGGGCATGTCCAAATTTTTGACTGGTACTTTATATTCCAAGAAACAAAAGCTTAATTTCGGTATTTTTTTTATTCCCATGGCCATCCAGGGGGAAATGTTTTGGGAACTGGGCAAATACAACCAGGTCAGGTCGCGTATCCATTGCTGTGCACGCACGCACGCACGCACACACACACACACACACACTATATGGGGGGAATTTCAAGCAGCCAATTCACCTTAAATCCATGTTTTTGGACTGTGGAAGGAAACAGGAAAACCCAGAGTAAACCCACATGGACATGTGAAGAACACGAAAAATCCACCCAGATCGGGATTCAAACATGCTGAGAGGAGAACATGCTAAGCACTATGCCACCCCTAGCTTTAATATTAATATTTTGTTTCTTTGCTTAGGACTGTAGATACAGTACAGTATAATAATAATAATAATAATAATAATAATAATAATAAAATAAAAGGTTTACATACAGAAAACATCAAGTCTGTCTCCTAAAATAAACTGGATTTAAATAATGAGTGTTTAAACTGCTAAAGACCCTCCCACACAGAGATAAATCACACACACACACACACACACACACACACACTTCCTAGAGTGCAAATGGGGATCATTCACCCTCTTAAAGCTTTAATCGGCCTATCAGATCCTCCTCCTGATTGTGGCAGGGGCTCTTGACACACAAAAGGATGGCTTAGTGCAAGTGTGTGTGTGTGTATGTGTGTGTGTGATACCTATAAGTGAGCCTCCTATCATCTGTCTCACATATCTAGTTACATTCAGCCTTTGTGTGTGTGTGTTGGCAGGTAGCAGTGAAAGCATGATGAGCAGTAAGTACAAGTTTTCCTTTGGAAAAGTGTGTGTGTGTTTGTGTGTGTGTGCAGACATGCTGGCACACTTCCAGCCCACAGGAGTATCAGGTGCAGGGTGGCAGGTGTGAGTGATTCCTATTGATTCACTCAGCTGAATGAAAGCAGTCACACTTACAGATGGGTGACAAATTAAGGGAAACGACCAGCACAAACTGTTTTAGTTAAAGGTGCTGCACCACCACCACCACCTCCACCATCCACCCAGAACAGATCCAATATTTGAACTTTGATGTAATTGGAATCTTATCTTCACATTTTTAAAAGTTGCACTGTTGTCAACATCTCAGTAACCAAAATAGCTATTGGCTGTACTAAGTCACTAAATTACATCATTGCATTATTTGCATATTAGTCCATCAGTGTGTTTTTAAAAATAACTTTGTGGCTCATTGTGACATCTATGTTTAGTTATTTAGCTAACTGTTTAGCTTTTTCCATAGAGGCACCAACCCTGGACCAGGTGAGTGACCCCCCCCCCCCCCGTGTAAGAT
>JAOUQT010009287.1:0-12262 GCA_025769995.1 Xyliphius kryptos | reverse complement strand
TCGCGGCACGGTGGCTCAGTGGTTAGCACGTTCGCCTCTCAGCGCTGGGGATTCCTGGTTCTAAAACCAATCTGGGTGAAGTTTACCTGTGTCTGCATGGGTTTCCTCCCACATCCCAAAAACATGGATTCAAGGTAAATTGAGTGCTCTAAATTGCCCTATATAGTGTGTGTGTGAGTGTGTACCCAGCAATGGATTGGCGCCCTGTCCTGGGTGTATCTGGCAGCACCCGAGATGCTCTCCCCTGGATGGGCATGGGGAACCCCCCCGCCACCCTCATAAAGAAATAAGCGGAATGAATGAATGAATGAGTACACAAAATCCATCCTCCTTTTTTTCTTTTAAAGGCGTTTAATTAGTTCCATTAAGAAGTCCTTTTTTATTTCCATCAAAGCTAATGCTTAAAGTCGCATCATATTTCTGTACTGTAGATCTTATTGAATTTGTCCCCACCCCTGGATAGGATTTGTGCCCCCCACTTTGAAAGTCACCAAAGTAGAAAATGTTAAAATTGTATGTGGTAAACATTTTAGTTAGTGTTTACATTTATTGGCTACTTTATTAGGTACACCTCTTTGTTTTTACACTCATTGAATGTTTCATAAGCTCCACTAACTATATTTACATTACATTTACATGGAGTCATTTAGCAGAACACTTTTATCCAAAGTGACTTACAACTGAAAAAAACTGGGAGAACAGTCATCCACCCATCCCCCATCCACCCATCCACCCATCCATCCATCCATCCATCCATCCATCCATCCATCCATCCATCCGCTTATTCCTCTACCAGGGTCGTGGTGGGGTTCCCCATGCCCATCCAGGGGAGATATCTTGGGTGCTGGTCAGATACACCCAGGACAGGGCGCCAATCCTTCGCTGGGCCCACACACTATACGGGGCAATTTAAATCATTTAATTTACATTGAATTCATCTTTTTGAAACGTAGGAGGAAACCGGAGAGCCCGGAGAAAACCCAGGCAGACATGGGGAGGACATGGAAACTCCACCCAGATCAGGATTCGAAACGAGAATTTCCAGTACTGAGAGGCGAACATGCTAACCACTAAGCGACCGTGCCGCCCAGGAGAAGAACAGAGGGAAGTTAATTATAATATAAGTTATTATTTTTCTAAAGCAGGCGGACGGTTTGCACGTTCATCTCGTAGCGCTGGGGATTTAGGTTCGGATCCCAATCTGGGTGGACTTTCCATGTTTTCCTTCCACAGTCCAGAATCATGGATTTTATGCAAATTAGCCGCTCATATAGTGTATGTGTTGATCAACAGGCAATGCATTGCAGTAGTTCACAAAGGACTGGACTGACAGCTGAGTAACCTGTTCAGTAAATACCTGCCTGATCTTCCTGATGTTGAAAAGAATGAATCTGTGTTGAATGGTCTGTTTTTGAGACCTGTTTAGAGCTTGTAGTCGTTGATTTAGAGGGTTGTAATGAATGTAGAAATGATCAAGTGTTTGGTTTTTGCCAAATTTAGCTTGAAATGACGGGCCTTCATCCAAGCAGACATGTTGGTGAGGCAGGCAGATACCATATACCAGTTAGATGCACTTAGTGGTTCTACAAATACAAACTGTAGTCCAACTTTTTCTCTAAATGTTTTTTTGTCCTCACTTTGCCACTGGCCATCCCTCCCACAGGACCACCACAGAGCATTTGTCATTTCTCAGCACTGCAGTGACATTGACATGCAGCAGCATGCTTGGAAAATGAAGTGATGCAGCTACAAATGAGCTAATGTCTTTAATTTTACATTATGACATATACATTTGGTCATTTAGCAGATCATTTTATCCAAAGCAACTATCCTGACTTGATTGGGGTCAGAAAACCGCATTAATACAGCAGGTCTGGAGCAATGAGATGAAGGTCCTTGCTGAAGAACCACATTGGCAACTTTAGTGGACCTGGGATTGGAACCCACAACCTTTAGATTGATATCCCAGCACCCTAACCACCCTAACCTTCACACCCCACCATCATAAGGTTGAGAAATACTGTAGAATACATGCACAACCGACATGTATACCACCACCATACCAGTCACACTGCAGACCTAAGTATCATCACACAACCAAAAGTATTTAGTGGCGATCTAAACCATAAAAGAACAAAGTAAACGAGATTACAAATATGTAGTCACCGCCGTGAGTACATTTGAAAAATGTATAAATGAGTTCCAAATGGAAATTGAATATCAAAATAAGGAGTTCCTAATAAGTAGATAGTAACTGAATGTACTTATTGTTATTATTTGGTCATTTTGGCAATGTATTGGGCCCAGATATAGATTGGCATCTGGTCCTGGGTGTATCTTCCCCATGCCCAAAATACTCATGCCCCTGGATGGGCATGGAGACCACCACCACAACCGTAGTTTGGGATTAAATGGAATATAATGAATAGATGGAACATTTAGTGGAAGAAATCAAATAAAAATAAATAAAATAAAAAGTACTGCACAATCGCACGCCAGTGTGTGAGGGCGTTTCTCTGGCTGGGGATCAGTCTAACGCTTAGCCGAAAATTCGTCCCTCTAATCTAAAGCCACTGAGGGTCAGAGCCCAACCAAGCATCACAAACCAGCTTACACAGCTCACACAACAGCCTCTAATTACAGAAAACCATAACGACATTACAAATAAAAGAAAGCCTAGATCTCTGAGCAATCTCAAGGAGGTGCACTTCAAGGGAAATTCCCAGGAGTTTTTTTTTTTTTTCCGTTTTTATTTTTTTTATTATTATTTCGGTGAAACAATACATAGTTATAAGCTGTGGGATTTCTGATCAGTACCTTCTGCTCACTTCAAAAACAACTGTGTTTGAAGTCTTCCGTCGAGATCTGTTATACTGACAACGGAGAGGAACATTTATACACAGTTTCTGCATAAAGTTTATTCATGGTGCGTTTAGTGCCATGCTAACAATAACAGGCGTTATTCCACGTTCTGCCAAAGCTCAGTGTTTTGAATCCTTCAGCCAGACATTATTAATAAAGGTAATCTAATTAAGTAAACACAGGATATCAATGTAAATTTTGTTTAAATATCAAATATCCAAATGAGAGTATATAAATTGTTAATAATAGCTGGAAAGGTCTTCCATATAATTGAAATACATCACCAGTGCTGACATGTTAATCCTGGGTGTAACTCAACCTCCTCTATTAGCTTGAAGACTAATGAATGAGAGGCGTGCTCAACGCTGGGCGAAACACTGCTTGCTTCGGGACCACCTGTTAAAAGAAACAGGGGGCTGCTGAGACATTTTTTTTAGCATGTGGCCTGTTTCTTGTCAAGCAGCGAGACACCCAGGTGCTCACTGGTGTACTGTGCTCGGGACTTTGGAAGGCAACTACAGCTCTGTTTGGCAAACTACTCTAAGGAGGTGTCAAATATCGAGAACCAGTCTCAAATGCCAAGCTAAGCAAAAAGGCGGCTTTTTTTCTTCTTCTCTTCTTTCTGAAGAAAAGGTATGCTGTTCCATCCTGGCTGTTATTTTCGTATAATTAGTCCGGCTGCGAGTGAAAAAATATATTCTCTGCCCCATATGCGGCCTATCCGGAGGGCCTATTCATTAGGGTGAAGAATTTGGAAGCTGCAGTATCATTATGGCCGTCCCTATTTTATTCACCCAGCAATTAGCCATGTCCACGTCAAAAAGCCTTTGTTCCAGTTCCACTCACATAAGTCAGACCCAGAAATATAAAATGGATATATGAAAGTCATTTAAGTGAATTGTTTTGCACGATGGTCCTTCTTACCAGCTATATGTATCATTCATTCATTTATTCATTTATTATCTTCCGCTTATTGGTTCCCCATGCCCATCCAGAGGAGAACGTCTCGGGCGCTGGGCCGATACACCCAGGACAGGGCGCCAATCCATCGCTGGGTATGCACTCACTCACACAGCCACACACACATACACACACTATACAGGGCAATTTAGAGCATTTAATTAAGCTTGAAGCCATGTTTTTGGACTGTTGGAGGAAACCCACGCAGACAGGGGGTCTTCGTGGGTTTCCTCCAACCCACGCAGACCCCCTGAGGGGCAATTGATTAAAGCCATTTAGAGTGGATAATTGATTTTAAATGTGTTTTCAGCCTGTCGGGGAGATTCGGAGAACCTTGAAAAAACCCCCACATACAGAGGTTGAACATGGAAACTCCCCCAGATTGGGATTCAAACCAGCAGATGTGCTAAATAAGTTCAAGTTCAAGCAGTTTATTTATATAGTGCTTTTTACAACAGTGTGTTGTCACAAAGCGGCTTTACAGAGTTCAAAGCCTAAACCTCCAAAGAGCAAGCCGAAATGACAGTGGCAAGAAGAAACTCCCTGTTATGATGGTATTATTCAGAAAGAAACATTGAGAGGACTAAGGCTCAATGGGGGACTCATCCTCCTTGAGCGGCTGGGCAGCATCAGAGTGTAGGACAGCCATGTACACATTGTACAGAGATCAGTCCATATTTTTCCATATGTGTCCATATTTAACAATAGTTAAAATGATATATACTATATGAGTCCATTGAGTCCATCCTCCAGGACTGCAATGCTGACAGTCCAACAGAAGTCCAGGTTCAATTCCATAATCACTCAGAAAAAAAAATCATGCCAATGTGATAAATAAAGCCATATGAGCTATGTAGTACTTTGGAATGCTTCTGTCATAGAAGTGTCTATACTGCAAACTGAATCCAACCACAGCCGAGACAGAGAGCCCAAAGTGCACAACTGCATTTTCTGACCAAATCTATTTTTAAATAAGAAATTTTCTTTAAATATTCCTAAACTGACAAAATCTTGCTCATTTAATTGTCATTAAATCAATCTGTCACTGAGCACACACTTCATATAGAGTCAATTTACATCAATTTAGAGCAGCCACTTTACCTTGAACCCATATTTTTGGACTGTGGGAGGAAACTTGCATGAACCCCATGTGAACACGGGGAGAACATGGAAACTCCACCCAGCTTTGGATTCGAATCAGAAATCACCAGAGCTGGTGCTAATCACTGAGCCACCGTGCCGCCCCAGCGCCCAATTCAGCAGGTGTAAATTAAATACAATGCTTATTGATACAGGAGCTTGTGAAATGTAATTGTATGACGTTGACCTCATCTTGTAATGTAATTTTTTCTAATTCAATGCCCGTGACCTATGCAGAAAGTACTTCACAACTTATCCCTTTAATGTCAGATTATACAGTTATTCGACTCCGCAAATAAATAATAAATAGCTATTTTACAGAAATCTATATGTTAAACATTCTTGCAGATTAAGTGCCAATAATATACATTAGCCTTTAGTTATTGCAGAATTTCAGCATCATGGCAGACAGCAACATGTTTTTATTGATTAATTTAACATTAGCCAAATGTCAAGATGCATTTTCTTGGCAGATGCTTTAATCTAAAGTTGCACTAAGCAAATGATTTTGGCTGTGTCCCAAATGACAATAATGAATAATACATTTTTAATCTGTTGGCTACTGGTGATTTTTGTATCTCAGGTGTTTATGATGAATCGGTTGCAGAGTGAACCGCTGGGGTGGTTTCTCATAGTCAACACAGCTCTTCTCTAAAGCATATGCATATCTTATCTTTACTGAATTACCTGGTGTTGTATAGATGCCTTTATAAAACAGGTAGCTCCGGTCTTTAAATCTGATTGGCTGACCTGTTTGTCCATCCATGACATTACAGATAATAATGCACACCTCTCACTGCTTCACATTTGTGTTATTGTGTGATATACAAAAGATTTTGCTACGAGTCACAGAAGCCCCTCTCTCTTTGCCTATGGAAAGACAAAAACAATATTTTGATTCTAATATTAAGTACTACTTAGTCCATGTGGCGTCATTTATCACAGTGGTATGATGTTTTTTTATTGCAATTTATATCATGGGAAGTCGTAAAATCTGATTGGCTGAGCTGTTTGTACAGCTGTGCAATTATGGACATTAATAATGCACACCTTTGACCACTTCACATTCGTATTAATGCATTACATACAATATATTATTTTAAATTTTTTTTTTATAAATTGTGTTCTATATTTTGTTTTAATTGGTATCCTGTTAGTAATCAGTGTTTACTTAAAAAAAAAAAAAACTAGATTGCATTACGGAAGACCAGTTAATTAGCAATTTTGTTTTCAATAAATGCATTCATGAATCAAAATCACTTTTTTCCTTATAGTGTGTTTGTAACTGTTTTATGAACGCAATAAGGCACTAAAGATTGTGCATTATTGTGAATAAATCAAGGGAAAGCGGTATAACTACCGTGTCGTGCTTAACAACACCTCTTTCCCGTGCATTTTTTCACAATAATGCACAGCCTCTAGTGCCTTATTGCTTTATTATAACAAATAAATGAGCTGTGCATTACTATATATGAATCAAGTGAATTATATAATTAATTTACAATAATGAATACCCTCTCGTGCCTTAGTTGAAACTGTGAGTATAAAATCTTGAAATAAAATAGAATCTAATATTAAGTTTTGATATAAGACTTTTATTCTTATCCAACAATATATGTGGTAAACGATAATGTAATTATTAGAATTTTTTTAATATACGCATCATAAACTTATGACTTTGTGTAAATTGGTCCAGATGCTGGTTGAAAAATCGTTAGATTTCACATCCATTATGTCTGTCTGAGCAGAAATGTATCAGAGCTGTATGAATGGTTGCTTTATTCCATCACTCCTGTCTAAATCGTTTGACAAGTCACATTGCTCCTAAACAGAGGGTGAAGCCTTTTAGAAGCTCTCATCTGTGATCCATTCAGCAAAGTGGACATGTATATTAGACGGGTTATTTAAGCCTGGGTGCAGCACATCTTTGGCTTTACTAAAGAATCCTCTGGAGGATCTCTGCCTACACTTTTCTCCACTAAATATGCGTTGTCTTTCCTCAGCTGCACTTCCCAGCCGAGCCACTCTGCTCGTGGTTGCTTATCTTATGGGAAGTCGTTTACAATTCTAAGAATGCAGTATAGACCGAAATGTCAATAAAAAATTTTTGGCACTCGGTGTCAGTTCTCACACAAGATGTGATCAGAAGTGCGATATAGTAACTAGATGACAGTATGATTTTACTTCTGCGTAACAAACCCATACACATACATACATATACAGAAGAAAGAAAGAATGCTTTATAAACATAAATAAAGATGGTTTAAGAATGAGGGCGAGGTCTGGAAATTGTTGCATGATAGAAGGAAAGTAGACTTTGACCACTGATCTGATAAAGGTGACTCTATGAATAACAGTGACATTTGCTCTACTGTTGATTGATGGCCGAGTTGTGTTTTTTAGTCTTCTATTTACGTCTATCCACCAGTCTATATGAAATATGTGCCTGGCTTTGAGTGATGGTTGATACTTAGACATAAATCTGGATCTTATCCTGTGCTTTGCGTGCCCACATATGTGAGTGGTTTTCAGCAGTTGCTGTATTATAAGGATGGCTATACAAACAATTTTGTAAATCTTACAACGGGGCGGCATGGGGGCTTAGTGGTTAGCAAGTTCACCTTTCAGCAATAGGGATTCAGGTTCAGATCTAAAAGAAGTTTCCATGTTCTCCCCGTGTCTGTGAGGGTTTTCTCTGGGTTCTCCGGTTTCTCCCCACAGTCCGGAAACATTGATTAATGATGAATTGGCTGCTTTAAATTGCTCCCCAAAAGGTTATTGTGTGAGTAAGTGTGTGCCCAACAATTGATTGGCACCCTGGTCTAGGTGTATCTTCCCAGCGCCCAAGTCCCTGCTACTCAAGACCCTAGTAGATGATTAAGCTCCCTGTGTAAACGTGGGCTCTCATCAAGGTCTCAGTTCTGTTCCACAGTCCAAAAACATGGATTCAAATGAAATTACCTCCACATAGGTTGTGTGTGAGTTAGTGGGTGTGTACCCAGTGATGGATTGGGTCCAGGGTGTATCTGCCTAGCGCCTGAAACATCCCCCCTCCCCTCCAGATGGTCATGGGGACCTTCCCCCCCTGCAATCAAAGTCCTGAGTATAAAATTAAGTTGAAGATTATGAGATGAAATCCTTTAGCACCCTAAAGCCTAAAAGAACTCAAGCGCTAAAAACAGTCACCATGATTTTAGCTTAATATCCTTTGCTTTTGTACATGAGCAAGCACAATTAAAAAAAAAAAAAAAATCAAATCAAATGCTTGCACGCTATTTGGATTAAAATATAGAGCACTATTTTCAATTTGCAACCCTCAAAATTCCCAAATAAATTTATACCACTATAGCATCTGGATACTCACTGCAGCTAGTAATCTTGGATAAACTGTGCTATTAAGCAACTGCCAACATATATATATCACTGTGGCACTTCATGGCTGCAACTTTTTTGGACAGAACTTATAACTATTGGGTTTGGCTACTGCTTATGAACAATGAATGTAAAAAAAAAATTTAAAAAAATGTCTGTCTGGTTGCAACACTCACCACTGACTTCAAACACACTCTGAGATCTTACCATTTTTACAAAGGATAACATTTCAATGTATAAAGTACACAGCCACTAGATTATACAATGGAGAAATCCTGTAAATCTTATAAATTACAATCATGTATGTGTATATTTCAAGAATCTACACCAAATCTGTCTGTGATGAAATGTCCTGTTTAGCAGAAGCCAAGAAATTTTAAGTTTTATTGTGCACACTCATATCAAAGAATACTTATTATAAAGTAAAGGGATATTTTAATTCTGAAAATAAGATGCTTTCAGCGTGACAATGCTTTATTACACAGTCTACAAAAATGATCTTATACAGTGCAACCTGGAAAACATGACTACCCTGCATGAAGACCTGACTTCACCTCAATCCCATCCAACACCTTTAGGAAATATTAGTACACAGACTCTGAGTCAGGGCTTATTGCTCAACTTCGGTGCCTGACTTCACTAATGCTCTTGTGGCTAAATTAAAGGGAATTCCCAGCTATGTTCCAATATCTAGTGGAAAGCCTTCCCAGAAGAATGGAGGCCGTTGTGGCAGCAAAGAGGAAAACCGATACCTTGTTCATTCCTATGTTTTTGTAATAACATGTAGTGTTTGTGAGTTGAACTGCTTTTTTGCCATGTGCATATAAAACGCTTAAACGTACAAAATTAAAGTGCTGTTTTTATGGCTTTAATTATATAATAGAAGCAAAAAGTATTAGGACACCCACACCTTTCAGAACTTTTATCACATTAAGTTTTTTAAAGTACGTCTCTTTAAAAGACATTTAAAGACGTTTTACAAGATTTTGGAGTGTTTTTAAGGGATTATTTGCCCATTGACAAGAAAATTATTTGTAACGACAGATACTAAAGTAGTATGACCGCTCACGGCAGGGACCCTCTACTACTCCCATGCCTATCCAATGGAGAGCCTTTTTGACACTAGGCAGATACCTCAATCGCCAATCCATTACTGCGCACATATTCATACACTATATTGGGTCAGTTAAGAAAGAGACAACTTAGAGCAGCCAATTCATCTTGAATCCATGTTTTTGGACTGTGGGAGGAAAATGGAAAACCCGGAGAAGACCAAGACCGGGACATTGGACATGAAAACTCCCAAATCAATATTCAAACCTAGATCCCCAGTTCTGAGAGGCAGTAAAAATATCTCATTATACAGAATAGCAGTATAAAGAGCTACTGAGGGGGAGGGCTAGATGCACAAATGCAAGAGACTGGCAGACCAATTGGCCAACAACTGTGTTTTAGTGAAAAGTTAAAATAATGTGTGATTAAAGCCTATACATATGAGCCTGTGAATTCCTGTTTTTTGGTCCTCATTTGTAACCCCTACCCCAACTTTTCCATTACAATCGTGTAGCCAAACATAAAAATCACTAACAATAATCTTATAAAATTGCTGTATAACAAATAACAAATCCAGATTCATCGTTCTTTTTTTCTCCAGTGCTCTCCAGTCAGAGGGCGTGAACACACTGACATAGCGTAAGCCTTCTAGAAGGTGCAGATATGGAGAACTCAAAATCTGATTGGTTGAAGCAACAAAGGTTGATCTACACTTATTTAATGCTACAGGGCCAGACTGCGTAGACAGCAACATGTAAAAGCCGGCAACCAATAATGCTGAAATGGGATTGAATAAATGCTCTAATAAGGAAATGAATGTCTGGAAGCAGCACAACCGGGGGAAACGTTAAGAAAGGAAGCGGACGGAACATTTGGAATTATTTAATAAATATTTGCGGTCTAAATATAATTAATATCAGCCTGTGATTCAGATATTTTAGACTTAAGAGGGGAACTGCTAAGAGGGGAACATGCTAATCACCATGCCATCGTGCTGTGCCCTAATAATTATACAGGTAAATTACAGAAAACATTAATTGTACAAAGTAATGTACACTACACAATATGACTTTAAGAAATTAGCAAACACCAAGCAAAGGTAGATTACTTTTTTCTGATCCTCAAGAACATCACCTAATACGATCCATTGTCCTCAGTAAAGTTAGTCAGAAAATTTAATTATTTCCACTCATTAAGACTCATGACTCATTGGAGATGATTCCACACAAGCTGATTCAGCTCCTTAACAGCATGAGCTGTTGTTGACTGCAAAACAAACCGGCCTGCTCGGTCTCAGCTAATGTTTTATACAAGGGGGAAACAGATTAAGCTAAATTTCACCTTTGATATAACAGCATACTTTATCATGATGGGAAGGAGTTGACAGAAGAGAACCATGAAGTATTTCAGAACCAGCACCAATGAGTAAGCTAAGCTAATTTAGTTAGTCTTAGCTGCCACAAACATCTGTCTGTCAGTCATCAGTCAGTACCCTTGTGAGTTTTTACTATAATGATGACTAATACCCTACAGTTTCAAGTTTGGAAGCAGTGGTTGGCATCATTACCTTATAATATTCTGATGCTATTAGACATTGATTTGTATGACATGGAAAGGGCTGTGGTTTAATGTCGTTTTCATCCTCTCTCAGTGCCGTTGAGATTCCTGTGAGCAGTGAACACGTGCCTCATGTGCCGTTTGATGCCGGAACTATACAGTACAAATGTAATGCAAAGGATTTGTATTGTATTAGCTTTTACATGGAATGTGTTCAAATTCCCATCATGCTGTCTTTTAGCAGAAGCCAATCCAGTGGGTGATGTTTATTTTTAAGGCCGTTAAAAGCTTTATGGATTTAATTTGCTCTCAGCGCAAAAAAAACATGCTCTTCAACTAATTACACATTATGCATGTGTAAATGCACGCATTGTGTGGATGTAGTTTTAAATTACATGGTTTGTTTAACATATGAAAACACAAGCACCTGCTCAACCAAACCCCTTCACACACACGCGCACACACACGCACTCCCCCCCCCCCCACTTACACACGCTGTGAAACTGAATTTTCACTGGAATTGTCATTGATTTGTCTGTTAATTTACAGTATTTAAAGAATTGCGTATATGTCACGGTGGTGTAATGGATAGCATTGTTGCCTCACAACAAGTTTCCTTTCGGTAGACATTTTTATAAAGTTTGCATGTGTTTACTCTGGGGGTTTTGTTTTCATTTTAGAGTCCGAAACAACAAACTCCTCCCATGACCTGCACAAAGTAGCTTTACTGTCATCAGTCCAGCACTCCCTGTGACCCTGATTTGGATAAGCAACATAGAAAGAAAGAAGAAATCAATTAAATATTTTTTAGAAGCAAACATTTGTGTGTCTCTGTTTGTGTGTGCTGGCAACCTGACTATGACGTTCGACCAGGTCTCTGTTTTTGCCAAGTGAGCAATGGGATGAGCTCCAGTCTCTTTCCTTCAATATTAATTACATTAACAAATTAAAAATAAATTAATTTTTGTTTTCTGACTTTGTCCGCATGAGTTTTCTCCGGCTCACCAGTTTTCTCCCACAGTCCAAAAACTTGGATTCAAACCCTTAACTGCCCCCTATATAGTGTGTTTATTTGTGTGAGTGAATGTGTGCCCAGTGCCAAGAGATTGGCACAATGTCCTGGGTGCCCAGTCACAAAATGTTCTCCCCTGGATGGGCATGGGGACCCCAACCCAGACGGGCTGGATGATGAGATTAATAGATGTCTAAAAATTTGTCAGTGTGATGTGAGGGAGTATTGTAATGAACACACACACACACACACACACACACACACACACACACACACACACACACACACACACACACACACACACAC
>JAOUQT010009277.1:0-12262 GCA_025769995.1 Xyliphius kryptos | reverse complement strand
TATGTTATTTTGTTCTCAACGCATTCCACTATCTACTACATAAAGATTTTCAACTGAAATATTTAATTCATTGAGATTTAGAATGTGTTGTTTTTGTGTTCCCTTTATTTTTTTGAGCAGTGTACATAATATATTAATATATAATGATAATTAACTGAACATGCAAACGTTGCTGTCCCAACACAAAATATTTTGTTAGACACACTAAAGGTATTTGGGTTAATATATAAACATTGGACTGACTAAACTTTTTTTCTTTATTTGAGCCCAAATTTTAGGAACTGTTAGCTGAATTTGAAATATTTATTTTACAGAAACTAGAAAAAAAAATTTAGTTCGTAAGACCTAATTTTTTTCAAAGTGTATATACTTGCGTAGAGTAAAAATTTCATAATACAATGTAAGTGCTGTGTCTTATAATTTTGGAAAACTTCCATCTCGCTAAGGTCTACTTTGTTGCACACAAATCTATTGACAAGTGACACACCAAGATAAAACTGACATTTGTCAAGAGGTTCTTCACCTGCCTATTAAGCTGTATTTTCCTCTCTATGGCAATGGGTCGGATGAAGGCTGGTCAGACATATCTGTGAACAAAAGCCTTTATTCACATTTATAATCTGTTATTGTCAGAACAATTCATACTTGTTAAGCCACATAAGAGGCCTAAGACTGAGACAAAAGTTTCAGAGCGAACAATGGCCAACTGCCCTTTCACTTTGTCCCCGTCTTCAAGTAAGCACCTCCCATGGTGCATTGCAGGCTTTTTTGAGTCTCAAAAAGTGAGTGCAAAGAGTAGAAGGGACAAGTATTGACTGAGCACCTGGAAGTGACTGCTTTCATTTCCTATCCAACTGTAAGATTTGATTCCAAAGCCTCATACAAGGCACAATGAAGTATAAGACGTCTTTTTTTTATTTTTAATTTGGACCCAACTAAAAACTGACATGGAATATGCTGCATAATTTCTTATGATCACAAAAATCACTAGCAATATTTTTAACATTGACAAAACTGTCGTCAACTTCAAATTTAATTCTGCCATTGATTAGTCATTGTTGTGCTAATTCTACCATTTTTTGTGTCTTTACAAAATCCTAATTTACTCGGCAACATAAAAATCAGCTCGTTTGTCTTCTATTTTAAACACGTCAGTCAGTGGTCAGTAGGTAACACAATAAACATCAAACCATAAAAAAATCACTGTAATTAAAGGTGCCATAGAAGGGCACAATGTGACTCTAGCTCTTGGGTGAGCTATTTTACATGTGGCTTCACATTGGTTTTTTGGTTTGGAGAGAGGGAACAATCTTTGTAATCTAATTGTCTGTTCATAGCCTGGAGAATACATAATCAGGTAATTTGTTGCAATAGCAGCCTGCCGAAGTGAGAAGAAATGCACAGCACCCCTGATCACATACTGTCATCAGTACCCTATAATCAGGGTTTCACTTGATACGCAAACACACAAAAATTGGGTTCTAAGGGTCAACTAGAGGTTTTGTGCAATTTATTCTATGGCATACTGCTACATAGTTACAGACCTATAACATTTAGGTGCAGTACTGTTTAAAAGAAAAAGTAAAAAAAAAATCAGAACTGCAAGAAAAAAGAACTTCAAAGTATATTGGTGTGTGCAGTTTATTTCTGACCGTGTCCAATCTGGTACATAAAACAGATTTACCATTTTATTTTTGCATTATTAAACTTTGTTTTGTGTTTATCACACAAACATGTGTGGCATCAATGATTGGCTTTATCAACCATTATATCAACCAATACACAGATTATTATATTATAACGACCAATATACAGATAGTAAAGCCACTAAACAGATGTGCTGCATTTCCTATTTTTCAAATTGGAAACTCCTTCATATCTGTGGGCTGGAACTCACTTGCTTTTTTTAGCAAGGCCGTTCTAACAGCACTGATTTTTCCATCCAGCTCAGACAGACTGTATCTCTACAAAAAAAAAAAAAAAAGAGTAAAATTTAAAAATGTGTAAATATTGTAGTGCATCTTACACACAAATACTCAATAGCAAATTAACATACCTGAGAATTTGAGGCTTTTGGACGCTTGTGTGAGTAACTCTGTAAGAAGCATTAAACATTGTTATATAAAAGAAAGATATAAATTAATGACATGATTATATTAAAATAATTATTCTGAAGTGACATTAAGTAATATAGCCTGCCATCAAATCTGTGTTAAAACTACATTCTCTAGGTTTTTGCATTCTAGGTTAAGAAAATGTGCTTTTCATCAGACACACATTATGTCCTTTAACATTAATCAACATTTCTATGCTTTATGCCATTTAATGATCGAACATGTCCGTTTAAACCCATTTTTACAAAAAGCTCATATGAGGACTGAAAAGGTTTGGTACTTTGGAACATATCAGGTAATGATATAAAACCAAGAGGCTTAAGTATATTTCAGCTGGATCTACAAAATGTGTGTGTGTGTGTGTGTGTACACACTGCTTTAAAAATTTAAAGGAACACTAAAAAAACACATCCTAGTTCTCAATCAATAAATTATTTCAGTTGAAAATCTTTATTTAGTAGATAGTGGAATGCATTGAGAACAAATTAACATAAAAATGTTCTAAATGTAAATCAAAATTATTATCCCGGATTTGGAATAATACTAAAAATCTAAGTGGAAAATCAAATGACAGGTTGATCCAACTACAGTGGAAATTAAAACAAAACAAGTTAAAATGTGGATCAGTAGTGTGTTTGTGGCCTCCACGTGCCAGTATGACCTCCCTACAATGCCTGGGCATGCTCCTGATAAAGCGGTGGATGTTCTCTACTACGGACCCTCCATGTCTCCTGGTATCTGGTCCATGCTCTGGAAACTGTGCTGACAGACACAACAAACCTTCTTGCCACAGCTCGCATTGATGTGCCATCCTGAATAAGCTGCACTACCTGAGCAAACTCTGTGCATTGTAGACAGCGCCTCATGCTTCTTCGATGGGTGAGAGAACTGAGAAAATGCAAAAGTGACGAAAACATCAGCCAGAAAGCAACACGGAGAGCCCCAGAGCGTGGTCACGTGGCCTTCAGAGCTTAAGAACAGTGTGCAGAGAGCTTCATAGAATGGGTTTCCATGGTCGAACAGTTGCATCAAATCATACATCACCAAGTGCAATGCAAAGCGTCGCTGCAATGGTATAAAGAACGCCGCCATTGAACTCTGGAGTGACGAACTCTGGAGTGACTAATCGTGCTTCTCCATCTGCCAATCTGATGGACAATTCTGGGCGAGCTGTGGCAAGAAGGTTTGCTGTGTCTGTGAGCTCAGTGTACAGAGCATGGAGCGGATACCAGGAGACACGGAGGGGGCTATAGTAAAGAACACCCGCCATCTCATGAGGAGAATGCCCAGGCGTTGTAGGGCACGTGGAGGCCACACACACTACTGAGCCTCATTTTAACTTGACTTCAGGAATTTCCGCTGAAGTTGGATCAGTCTGTTATTTGATTTTTCACATGATTCCAAATCCAGACCTCCATGGGATAATAATTTCAATTTTATTTTATGTTATTTTGTTCTCAACACATTCTACTAAATAAAGATTTTCAACTGAAATAATTTATTCATTGGAATATAGGATGTGTTATTTTAGTGTTCCCTTTATTTTTTTGCGTAGTGAATACATGTGTGTGTATGCAAACCAATTTGTGCTTTATGCAGAGGGCACTAGTAGAGTCTATGGCAATAAAACAAGCAGGCAGACAGGCGTTTCATGGTAAAATGGGTCCACAACATCCAGGGCATGAAGTGACCATTATAACTTATTTGAGGCAAAGTGTAAAAAGAGATGGGAAAGGTTAGTAAAAAGTAATGTGGAGGTGACAATACTTACATCATTCATTAAATTCCTGACAGCATTAGTTAAAAATATTAGGGTCATAGTGGGTTGGGCAATTTAGAATCTCTAAAATACCTGTTAATAAGTCTTTTAAACTGAAGTCTATGAAAGCAAATAATGCAGGGACCATGCTCACATCAATAGGGAATCAAACCCAGGACCATCTTGCTACGATTTATTTTAGCTATTTTAATTGTGATAATTACCAATAGGCATATAGAACAATTTAAAATTTGTCTAAATGCTGCTCATTACTCCTGTGAATATCGTATCATATTCCGAAAAAAAAAACAAACAAACAAAAAAAGAAAAACTAAAAAAAACTACATTACTATTGTTTAACACAGAAACTCCTCACTATACTATAACTACAGGGATTATTGGTCCTTAGATGACTAACTGTGCAACTAACGTATTACTAACCAAATTTGTTTATTAAAAATATATTCCTTGGTAAAAGCATATTAAGCTTAAAAGATGGGCCTTATTTAAACCTCATAACTACATAAATGTTTTCCTATATTACAGTAAGTAAATATATTTCAAACACTTTGAAGTTACTGCCATCACATTATCGCTGCTGACTTTCATCAAAGAAAACCAAGTCCAACTGTCTTGGCAAAGTACTGATTAGCAATACAAGAGGCCATTCACATTTATGCTTGACACAAAGGGTCCCTCTTATCTACTCTGTCCAAGTTCTCTCTCATCAGCAATTGCAACTTATCCAAATGTTAATCACTTATCAGGAAGATTATAAAGATATTTTTGGCTAGATATAATTCTTGTTAGCATCCACCGTATTGGCTAAATCAATCCAAAGTTATTATTACTTCTAACAGAAATTAAAAGACTTATATATTTTATAATGTACTCAATGAATAGATTTATAGGCACTGCACATGCCCAAGGGAAAGCTGTGTGGAGAGGCATACAATGTGTTAAGAGCACTTACTCTACAAATTCAATGGGCTACAGTTTAGCATGAGTAAATTTTAGAGAGGTAAAAAAAGTACATCAAAGGGGTCAATAGGTGTTGAACACCAACTACAGTGCAGAAAGGCACAATTTAAGATTAAAATGACAAATAAGAATTCAAAAAGAGAGCAGCATGATTATTCGCTGTCTCTGAATTGAAAGTCTCCAATATTCTCCAGTCCAGCAAGCTGACCATCTGTCCCCACAATCCAATCCCCTCTTGCCTCCTCTAATCCAAATCATTATTCACACCAGCACTCACACACAGGATCAACTCATCACTTATCACTAGGCCTGGGCGATATACAGAAAATTTACTGATACCGACATCATTTTGCTCATATCGGTATTTTCGTTATCTTAAAAAAATGTAAAAGAAAAGTTGTTTTGTCTTTTTCGCTGGCCACAATCACGTTCCTTTAAGAGGCAATATGGCCTGCTCTCTGTAGGGTGGTCTCGTGACTATGTGGCAATAAAAAGGGAATTGTACCATCAATATGGCTGTGAAGTATTTTTTGTTGGCCTTATACATTCGTTATTTTTGGGTTATGTGTGTATTAAAATTATCGTCCATTTATCATTATCACGATTAACTGCTCAATATATCGCAATAGTTATTTCAGGCCTTATCGTCCCAGCCCTACTTATCACTATTTCCAGATTCTTTTAAACAGATTACCTTTCCACCACATTTTAAAACCCAATCTGGTGAAGACTTTTTTCAAAGTCAACCTTTAAGGTCCACAATGCTAAAATGTGGTATCAAGGCATTCCAAAAGTTTTTTTTTTTTTTTTTTGCACAGAGCAATCTTTCTGGTTAAAATCATTCCATCTTAAATTGTGCACATTCTGATAAAAGAGATGTGTTTTATATGGTTGATGTACTGCAATGTGCGAAAACAACGTCCATTTTCAACCACAACTTTTCCCAATTTTAAACACAGTCATAACCAATTAACAAATTCTACTGGTGGCCACTCTACCTGAACTAGGTATCTTTGAAATAGAGCTTAAATAATTCAAATTTTACCATCCAGGATGGTCCTCAACAATGTATGGGGTGATGTGTCCAAATAAGTAAACATTGGAGTTCCCCAGAGCTCAATGCTTGGTTCACTCTACATGACCTCATTGGACTCGGTTATTCAGTCTTTTTATTTTTATGTTGCTCAAACCCAGCTACACCCCATTTTATGCTTCGATATCTGACTTTATAGACACATCTGTTTGGATAAAGGTGTGTCATTTCATACAGTTTGTATTTATACTCTTTACCTTTGGCAACTTATACAATACATAATGTAAAAAGTATAAAGCGGGGTTTTGGCTATAAAGTATATGGTGTAATGCAAATCCAAATAACGAAACTGATTGATTATTCATTCGTTTATAATCTGGCGCTTAATCCACTACTATCGTCACCCATTCAGAACATGGAAACTCCACCCAGAGAACATGGAATCTCCACCCAGATTGAGATTTGAATCTGGATCTGAGAGGCGAACGTGCTAACCACTAAGCCACCAAGCTGCCCAAATAGACTGATGGTTAAAAATAAGATTTACTTCTTTTTTTTTAAACACAAGATGCTCATTTTTGAATTGCAACCTATTCAGATGCATGTTTCATATGAAACGCATTTAATCAATTCTATAAATGGTTCAAAACTAATTTGGATTTGAATAAAAACATTTCACTGATTATCATCCAGTGTGAACCTGTGTTTTGACTGAACAGCTATTTTGTCACATTTACCAGTCATTGCATAATGCGTAGATAAGATAAGATTCTTGGTGATTTTTGTAATTAGCTCTCTTTCACTAACCTTGTAGTTGTTAAAAATACTTAAAAACAAACATTTTTGTCTCGTTGGCACTTACCGTGGAGAGAAAATATTCAGGGGAAAGACCTTCCAGCTCCAGTATCCGATCCTCTAGTTTTTTCAACCTTTGATATATACTCTGCGGCACTGGACCTGCCACAAGAAATACCCAGTGTATAGATCTAAAACATGCTTAACAGGCACTAGCATGTATCTGTTATTACATAAATAATTCATTTATTTTAAATCTGTTTTTAAATATTTCAGAAGTTAGCCTTAGCTGTAGCTTTTGGGTAACCTGTAGGTAATTTTAAGTGCGCCTCAATGTTGTGTAGCCGCTCCTCAATGACAGGATTTCCACAGTCTCTACTATATGAGCTTGGTTGCTGATCTCCCTGATCAGAGTGTCCACTTCGAGTTTGGGGTCCATATGTATTCACCACTCTGGTAACTAAACGATAATTTGAAAACATTTTTTTAAAGACATGCAGTTATTTCTACATTTTAATTAAAATCAATTCTTTTAATTAAGACTAGTTAAAATGACTAGACCAAGTACAACTGAACATATATTTCAGACCTTTAACATGACTCTTGAAGCCAGGATACGGTGTAAAAATGGCATCTGTTCTGGCACAGCTGTTTTCTGTTGATAAAAAAAAAATAAAAAAAAATAAAAAATAAAGTATCATTACATTGTCCACATTTACAAATTACTCATATAGAGAAACATAATTAATTTGGCACAATATATTTTTTAAATTTAAAATGGTCATATGTGCTTAATGCATTCCCACCCAATTATCCAAACCAATCATCTTCAGAAGTAGGTTGTTCAGGCTAATTTGCCCCTTCTAAATGTGGCATCTTACCAAGGGATGTTCGGCACTTAAAACAGTTTTTTTTTTTTTACCTCCCTATATACATTTCCATCCACACCCATATTTGTCTGGTGTTCTCTAAACCTCACCCTGATTGCAGCTGATCACATTGCAAAACTCCCGCACATTGTTTTCATTGATCTCCAGCTGTTTGCGCTCTATAAATGCAGATATCCTACGTTCAATCTGAGGGAAAGAGAGAGAGAGAGAGAGAGAGAGAGAGAAAAGGATGTAAATGAGTATCCAATTGATGAGCTATTGAGAGAAATCAATCCACAGTCGCCTTTTTGTTGTTCAGCTATAATGAGGATAAGAATGCTAGGGGGTTGGGGGCTACATGAAAAACAAGTGCAGTGGACACAATTATGCCAAATATCAAAACATTTTACACTCACATTCATTTCAAACAGCAGAGATTGCTCTGGTCATTTTTGTGTAGCGAGTATACATAAAAACAATGTAAAAAAAAAAAAAAACTGCCTTGTCTTTCACCCACATGCAATTTTACAAAATAATGAGCACCCACTTCATAATCCAGTAGGGCCTAGACCTCTCTTACGACTCTGCAACAGGGTGCCTATTCATTTCTCAGTGAGGGAGAGCAAGTATTGCAAGAGCTCTCAATTCAAACAACACCAAGCTGCCCCCCAGAGCCATGGGAAGAATTTGAATAATTTAATAAAAACATGGACATCAACCCAAGATTGATTATATTTAGATAAATAACAAGTATAAAAACATACTGCCTCTAACCACTTTAAAAAATTGCTGTTTAAAATTAAGAAGGATTTATACTACTATTGCATTAAGATTAATGAGTTTTATTTATTTTGAGAAGCATATAATATTATTTTTTGTAATTGTTTTTTTATTGTTGTAATCAGGATAATTTTGGAATGTTCTGTTTATCTGATAAACTGTACATTTCAAACACTTTTAACCTGCTATGCAAGAGTAACAACACAAATAAATAAATATAAATACAGTTTTAGACTTCATCTACTGTAATACTGTAATTTACTAAAACAATTCCATGTTGTATACATTGTCATACATTTGGCCTATGGACAAGCATATCAAAAGAGCTTTAATCAAAAATATATATAAAATTTGTACATCCTATATTGTTTGATATGCAAAAAATAAACAACCACAAATCAGTATGAACTTTGATAATTTGATTTGTTGGTAATAGATAACAAACAGTTATTGAAACATGAGTCAATGTTTTGCATTAACCTTCAATTATGAATTAGAATAATAGATCACTACCATATGTAACATAGTTAAAAAAAAATATATGTTATGATATTTAATATCATAACATGTTAATTAATAAAGATTCAATATGTATTTAATTTGAATGGGTTACATATTTGGGTCTTTTAAAGATTACATATTTTCGCTAAATGACATGAAAAGAGAAAAACAGAAAATGGTGATGCATAATGGAACTAAAAAATGTCATCAATTTAACAAAAATGATTTATGCAATGAGTATTTTTATTAAAACATATTAGATACAGTTTTTCAGGTCAGCAGTTATCTTGGTGCTCATTGTAGCTTATATACCTGTTGCATATGCTGTTGCCCAGCTCTCTGAAGTATAGCAAAGGCATAATAAATAATCTTTGCATTTTTATGCCATTGAAATGATAATATTATGACTGTTCAGCAAGTCATTGTTTTTTTCTTTCCTTTACTTAATATAATTAAACATGTTTGTTACGAAAAGCAACTGTTTATTATTTTTTAAAATGTATTTTTACAATGACTATACAAGGTTTAAAAAAAAAGTCTTGCAGATGTCATTATAAATTGTAGCCAATAAAGTTGGAACTCTTACAAAACATTGTACCAGCTAACAATTAAGATCTTGGTGGGGAATAATCACCGAAGTTGCAATCAGTTACAAAAATTCTTAATACTAATACAGTTATTTGAAAAATGCTGAATACCCATCTGTGCAAAAGTTTACTGCCTGAGCAATTAGAGAAACTGATTAGCAATTCAAGCATAAGATGCATCATGGGTTGTGATTTAAACTGTTAAATGGGGCATTCAAAACTTCATCAGTTTTATAGCTTTTAACTACTCCACTTTTCAAACACCCAAAGCAATAATAGACTCTGCTATAGCAATGGTGTTGAATTTAATAAGAATTGTGAAGGTCAAGATTTGAAATCTGAGAAAAACTCAAGCTATGACTACTGGGAACCTATAGGTTTAGTTGAATAAGAAGTAGTGGTGCACTGATGAACTGAGTAATGTTTGAAAAAACAATTTATGCGGCAGTCATAAGAGAAAACCCTGTAACCTTATATAAATCTGAGAGAAAAAAAACTAATTTTACACAATATCTAAAAAAAAAAAAAAAATAATAATGAATTTTGTTGTCAATCGAGTAGCACTTTTTGGCCACAATCAGCTAATTTGTAGTGATATAAAAAAAAACATTTTCTTAAAAAATATCTTTCCAACTATAAGGCATGCCAATAAATCCATTATGGTTTGCATATGGTTATGTTGCCTCCCTTGGCATTTTGCACAGGAAAAAAAAAAATCTACAAAACGCCAGCAAATTCTAGAAGCTAATGTCAAACCACCTGTTGAAAGACTGCAATTCCAAAAAGACTGCAGGCCTTCAAATTTTTTCTGGGTATAAATTGTTTGACTGATAAGAAAGTATCTTAGAACAATGTGCCATTTTGCAATGGGATATGCATCTAACTTTTAGAACTAAAAAAAACTTTTGGAAAAGAACAAAATATTTTGCAGAAATGCTTTTTCAAAATGGTGTTAAAAATATTCTATTGTTTCATGACTGAGTAGCTACAGAGGCTATATTTTTACTCCTATTTAAAAAAAAACAAAAAACAAAAAAACCTTAACATAAACTAACAGGGCAAACTTACATCCTGGTAAAATGACCAGTTCATTTCATTAGAAAATAAAAAATCCACTTAGCAAAAGATGGTTAGTTGATAAGGTTTTATGCTACAGTGAATGTTGCTCTTTTTGTGGCAACTGGCAGTTTGGACTGTTCATTAAGTGCCTTACTATTCAATAATATATGACACGCTAGTCTTTGTTTGTTTGGCTATATAACTGACTGTAGTCCTGGGGGCTGTAAGTAGTTTAGTTTAGATTTTTGCTAGGTTTATGTTTTTTTATGCGTGAATAATAGTCCAAGCTTTTTATACTTTTGGTAGAATTGTGTGCATTAAAAATTTATGGCTTTATTAGTCAGATGGCTGTGGCAACTGTCCAAATGGGAGCAAGGTATGGTTTGGCTTTTTCTGCTTGACAGCGTGATGAGTGGCCTATACTCTATCAATGGTAAGATCTTGTACAGTTTTGCTTGTCATTTAATGTGATTGTTTAAAGAACAAGTCATGGTAGATTTTAACATTGCCTTAAAAAACCTGCCTGCTGTTAAACAAAACAGTAAAATCATCTAATAGTATGCTTTATACACATATCTACTCCTGATCAAAATCTTAAGACCAGTTAAAAAAACTGCAAGAATTAGCATTTTGGACTATTGGATCTTATGAAGGTTCTAAGTAGAGCTTCACAATGCTAAAAGAAGAAATCCGCGCAAGAGACAAAAGCTTTTGAGCAAGGAATTTATTGACAACAATTTAACTAAAATTGGCCTATTAAGCTGATAAAAAGTTTAAGACCATAGCTCAAAAAAAAAAAAACAGAAAGTGTTAAAAAAAACGCTCAGCAATGAGTAGTTCCACCATTCTTGTTGTTCAATCATTTAGGCATGTTTGATGCAAGTGTGTTCAGGAGGCTAGAGGGAACATTGTTCCAAGTGTTAGAGATGGCTTTACGAAGGGCATCCACTGTCTGGAACTGATGTCCATTTTTGTAAACTTCCTTTGCCAACCCCCCCCCCCCCACCAAATGTTATCAATTGGATTTAGATCAGGGGAACACACAGGATCATCCAAAAGAGTGATGTTATTCTCCTTAAAGAAGTCCTATGTCAAGTGGGCATTGTGAACTGCAGCGTTGTCCTGTTGAAAAACCCAGTCATTACCACAGTGTTGAAAATCTCAGGTGGGATCTCCTTCCACTGCCAGTAAAGGTCGAAGCCAACAGGACCATCAAGATAATTTTTTTCTCATCAGAGAATACAACTTTCTTCCACCTTTTAATGTCCCATGTTTGGTGCACCCTTGCAAAGCCTTGCACAGCTTATGCAGCCCAACAATCCAACCACATTCAAAGTCAGTGAGCCGTTTTGCTTTTGCCATCAAGAGGTCTTGGCAGTGTACATAACATTACATAAAATCCAAATTTTTGAGAAGATTTTGTTTTTTAAAGGTTATGGTCTTAAACTTCTGATCAGATGAAAAAAAAATCATCTTTGAATATAAATGCAGTTTGAAAGAAAAGGCTGCTCAAAAGTTTGTCTCTTGTGCCAATTTCTTCTTTTAGCATTGTCAAGCTCTACATAAAACCTTCTTAAGATCCAATAGTTTAAAATGCAAATTCTTGCAACTTTTTAACTGGTCTTAAGATTTTGATCAGGGTTGTATTGCATTCAATAGCATTTAAAAATAACCTCTATAACCAAGTGACTGATTTAAAGGTACAATACGACTGCTCAACTGTGTATAGGTTCCTCCCATGCAGCATACATTACTTTACAATCTTGTTAATCTACATATATATA
>JAOUQT010009266.1:0-12262 GCA_025769995.1 Xyliphius kryptos | reverse complement strand
AGCCTCTGTACATGCCTCTCAAACATCTTGTTGGCATTTAGATGATGGTTGTTTGGGAGACCTCCTCACCCCAAGATGCTACAATTTGTTTCGATTCTCTTACTGTGAGCTTTGGAGAACCTTTTACTACTTTCCATCGTTCTCTCTGTGCGTGGTGACCAGGACTCGCATCCTCGTCTAGGCTTGATTGTCACAGTTCCAGATGTTTTGAACTTTTTGATGATTGCTCTGACTGTAGGTAAGGCCATCTGCAGGTGGAGGCTTTTTTGTGGCCATTGTCTGATTAATGAAGATCAACACACATTTGCCTTACTTGAATAGGTTTGTTTTCTTGTATTTTTCATATTTAAGAGTGCGTGAGAGAAATAGGCCTCTATGTAACCCTATATAACCCCTGTGTAACAACAGGAAGTGGTAAATTACTATTAAAGGTTCCTAAATTCTTTTGAGAAATATATTTATTTCCAAGAAATTGTCAAGGGTGCCAATAATTCTGGAACAGGTTCCATTTTATGGGGAATAATATTTTTTTAGTCAGGATTATTTTTTTCACTTAAATTGAAGGTTCCTTTTTTTTCTTCTTCTTTCTTTCTTTTAAATTGTGAGATGCTTCTGCAAGGCGTTTAAGACATTTTAAAAAGGGTGCCAATAAGTATGGAGGGCACTGTATTAATTCAAAATCGAAATTTGCTGTAATTCGCTACGTAATCTAGTTCCGGTATAAAAGTGATTATTATTTGATTGACAGGATACTGTTTACTCTAACAATTAAAACCTCAAAATCTAGTGACCAAATTACACAACACAGTTTATAAATTGTATGACAGGGGCGAGACAATTATCTAAGAAATAACCACAAGTTATAACACAGGTAGTTCCGGTCCTTAAATCTGATTGGCTGAGCTGTTTGTCTAGCTGTGACATTATTGACAAAACCACACACCCCTGAGCGCTGCACATTTGTATCAATGCATGATATACAATACATTATTTTTCCGTTGTTTTATGGCAGTATTTGATTGTTAGAGAAACCGGTATTTTGTTACTCAACGATCAGCAATTATTTAAAAAAAACAAACTCGATTACCATGTAGAATTGGTTTTTCTTTCAATAAATACATTTATGAATTAAACAATGTTTTTTTTTTATTATAGTGCATTTATTATAAAGCAATTAGGCACTCAAGGTTATGTATTATTGTGAATAAAACACAGCAAAGAAGTGTAAGTATACTCGTCACAATGATGCCAACGTCTCGTACCTTTTGCTTCATTATAAACAGCCACAGCAGGTTTCGTGCTCTTATAGAATCAGCTTGCTGTTTCATATTAATCTGTGTTTTATGATTTAAAATAATGCATGGTATATCTCACATTGATATGAATGTGAGGAGTTTAGAGGTGTGTGTTACTGTTAATAATGTCACTGCTGGACAGACGGCTCAGCCAATCAGATTTGAGGGCCGGAACTACCTGTTTTGTAATGGATCTTAATTTCCTGCTTCAGTTAAACAAAGCTTTTAATTTGGGTTGAAGTTGAGCATCGTAGCCTTTTAGTTACCATGACGTCCAGCTTACTTCGCCATCATGCACCTTTAGACTTGTTGATTCTGGCTGCTGCTCCACCGTGTGCCAGTCCTTGGCCTTTTTATCCACAGCTATAAATGGCTCCCACATTTTGATGGTTTTTGGAAGGTGCGAGGAAGGTGGGAGTCAGGATGGCAAAGGGGTTTCCATGGTGATGATTGGCGCCGAACACATTGCAGGCAAACATAAAAGTGTGCAGAGTTTGCAGCTTTGAACCGGAGGAGGCACAAAGCTGCGAAAGCCGCACATATCACAGGATGCGCTTTAGAAGATCGTCAGCGGTCATTTAATAAAGGCATGTAGCTGAACGGTAAGATGTTGAAGAGCTTTGATGGGAACATCGGGGTCAAAGAAAAAGATATGTTGGTTGTCTTACACTTTTTGTGGTTGATGCTTTTACCTTTTACCCCCTTCACTCAGGGGCTCACCGGGGCCCTGACTGATCAATTACCCAGAGTAAACCTCTCAGCAATCGCCTTCACCAAAGCAAAAGTAAAGTTTATAGTTGCATCGGTGGATCAACTTTAATTACCTCGAGGATTGCAACATGAATCAGGCTGATGTTCAGTAAACTCTCTGACTCCATGATGAGACATTTTCTAGGTCTCCAGCACCTTCATGCTTCAGTTAACTTACACAATTTGTTCTTGTTCTCGTTATTAAAGAGCAAAGCGTTTTGTAATCTCAAAATAAAATGCGAGTGAATGTAATGCAGCTGCTTGTTTTTGTTATGAGACAATAGAACGTTCATTCTGTCTCCCTTTCTTCAAATGTCACCAAATATCAGGTCTTGTCCTCTCAGTGTGGGGCTCCGAAAGTCTCTTGTCTTTTTACAGTAGTGGAATACAGAAAGTAAAGTTTACTCGACATCTATGGTTTTATGGCAGGATTTAAATTATAATATCCGTATAATGTAGCAGTGTAAATATTAATCGATTTAAATCTATGCATCGATCATACAGCGATTTGATGCATTCATACAGTGAGACTGCCACGATTGGTCGACCTAGTCGACACTTAATATACGTCGATGTTACTAGTTTAGGTTGACACATTGCTTTTGTTTATTTTCAGTATTTATTAATGTTCCATTTTAATTCCTAAAATGCGTCCATTTACTGGCGCATGACATCACTGAGTCTCTGCCATTGGTCAGAGCGCCATTAAAAAAAATGGCGGCTGTAACGAAGTGAAAGATGAGCTTCACAAACGTTTTCAAAGACCAAAAGCATCCAAAGTATCGAGTTACTTTAAATTGTCTGAAGACAAAAAGGTTATTTGTACACTCTGCATGCGGGCGGGCGCTCTTCAGTGTTTTTTTCTATTAAAACATATCTTCAATTAAAACATTAAAACATATTTAAATTGTTGGCTTGAAGAATATATATCGGATTAAATCGTTATAACTCAGATTTACATTCCTAATGTACTGCTTATAAAGGCTGCACACATTCATCAGGCAGCGTCGCATCAGGTGTGTTAATTACATTTAATGAACATTGCTGTCGGCTGTCGGCCGCCTTTTCTCCCCCGCGGCATGGGATGTTACTGCTTATGAAGTCTACACATATCTATGTTGCAGTGCCCCTTCAGGTCTGTTAATTACTTTCAATGAATAACCCTTTCATTGAACTTTAAAAAAAAATTTAAATACAAATTTGGGCTGATGGCTTCCCCGAAAGTCCCACTCTTGTGGGTCCATGGTATCTTTCTCCCAGTGGCATGGGATGTTACCGTTAAAAAAGGCTGCACACGTTCATGAGGCAGCAACTTTAAGGTGTGTTTATTACTTTAAATGAACAACCCTGTCAGCTCCGCCTTTCCTCTTCTGGTTTTGCCGCGATACCGTCACAGTCTGGTTCATAAAAGGTCTTAAAATTGGGCCACAGAAACTTCAGAAAAACAACAACACGGGTTCTATTACACTGTCGTTACTTATTTAACACAAAAAAGAATGCAAAATGCAAATGTCATCTGTATATAAAAAGCTCGTTCTCATATTTGTTGTAATTAAAGGCTTTACAGATAAAAGACAAATCTGAATAGGAACCTGAATCGTATAACCTGAAGAGGCTGCGCTGTTTAATTCACATCACTGTGGTGTTTTCATTTATATGTAAATATATACCGACAGTCAATGCCCTTCATATCAACATAACTGTATATGTATTCAAAATCTGCCTAATTAGTCATTAAATCAGGTTCTGACTGTCTGATGGTTTTAACCTCAAGTTGCTGGTTCTGATCCCAGGTCGGGTCTCCGCTGTTCGGTGTTCACATGAGGTCAGCGTTCTTTGTTTGCAGAGCCTCGGGACCTGAGCTCATCTCCAATTAGCCTTTCACATCTCCCCTTTGTGCTCCTCATACCACCTATAATTATGCAGAGGAGCAGCAGAGATCTGCAGGAGTCGCGCCAACACAGCGCTGTCTCATCCGCTTTACACTCGCATCCTTTCTCCCTCGCCCCAAGCCGACCTTGACCACCCATCTATAAGTTGTACACCCCAGAGGAAGTACCATGCTTTGGCAGTTTTACAGTTTGGTTTGATTAACTGTCCTTCCTCTCGTGTGTTTTGTGCATGTGAATTATTGCAGCAGTCAACAGTCTTCATCATTCACCTTAAGGTTTCTGCTGAGTAGAGAAATTACGACTAATGGTACGGGACTGTAAAGCTCCATCATGTAAATTGGGGAGGGGAAGCGTTTTTCCTCTGGAGGATGCGATGGAATAACCAGCTTAAATTGACACTTTTCTTAGTCATTTTTCATCTTGTTAACTTTTTTACTTTCTACAGCCGGTCCCATTAGAAACATATAAAATACTCATCCGAATACTCATACTCATAATCGAACATAATCAATAGTTGGTGTTTGGTTAATGAGGGGGCATGTTCTTACGTTCGCCTCTGAGTGCTGGGGTTCCAGTTTTGAATGCTGATCTGGGTGAAGTGTCCATGTTCTCCTCTGTGTTCTCCAGTTTCTTCTCACAGTCCAAAAAGCAGATTGTGAGTGGGAGTGGTGGCTCAGTGGTTAGCGTGTTGGACTATTAATCTAATGGTTGTGGGTTCAAATCCCAGATCCAATGAAGTTACCAATGTGGGTCCTTGAGCAAGACCCTTAACCCTCATTGCTGTTGTATCAGCCCTGTGTTCTGACCCCAACCAAGTTGGGATACTTGTAAGTCGCTTTGGATAAAAGCGTCTGCTAAATAACTAAATGAAAATGTAAACTCACAACCTTCAGATTGAAAACCCTATAACTCTTTCTTACTTCATCTGGAAATCGTTTACATTTCGAATACTGAATATTAAATATAAAAATACTCAAAATGTTTTCTTCCACTGATTTCTACTTTGTTACGCAGGGCGTCATCACATGTTTGGGTGAAGAATCAAGCTTAAATGTTCCTCTGTGTGCATTGGTGAACTCCCTCTTAGCATTGTGTAATAATTCAGCTCTGTAATTGGTGGAAAGCTTTCCCGGTTGTTTCTTAAACCTGCAGCAGCATGCCAGTGTGCTCGCTCTAAAGCTAAACGTACTTATGCTTAAGACCATAAACCAAGTACTTGATGACGATATTTGGGCGTGTTTATTGGTATTCCCCAACTTTGGCATGAACTGTATGTACAGAAATGCAAATTGTACTCTCTTTTACTCTCACTCTCCCTCGCTTTCACTCTGCACGAGTAGAACATTGAGTACGGCCGCGAGCGTGCTGCGTTCCCTCTGTGATATATCTACCTTCCCTGGATTTTCAACAGCAGTTGTCTTTTGTTTCCCACAGACAGCCTGTCCAGCATAGAGCAGCCACTGGAGCTTCTCAAGCCAACTGGACTCAACAACATTTCCTCAGGTAGGACCTTTGATGTTTGTGTTTCAGTGTGTGAGGCTTCATGATGCTCTGCTTCTGTGCGTTGGAGTTTGCTTCAGCCAAGAGTTGTGCACAGAACCTCTCCTGTAGGCCTGAGGTATCCAGGCTAAATGATATGCCTCGCTCCATATTCACACAAGCCATTTTTTCCATTTCTCACTTTTGCCTGAAAGTGTTAGAACGCTAGTGTTCTGCTCAGGAATGCTGTAAGGGAAGACAGAAGGCAAAACACATGTCGAACTTCTCAGTGCCTGAAGCATAACAATGAGTATATTTATATTACATGAGTCAGCCTTGGGGAAGACGAAGGAGATGTTTGGACCTGATCTTCTAGGAAATTCTGTTGGAGAAATGATGGAGAAGTTTGCTTTTGGGGTGAGATAGTATATGGTTTGTGCTATGTAGTCCATATATGTAAAGGAAGGGAAGGGAGTGGTAGCTCAGTGGTTTGGGTGTTGGGTTAGCAATCTAAGGGTTGTGGGTTCAAATCCCAATTCTACCAAAGTTACCAATGTGGGTTCTTGAGCAAGACCCTCAACCTTCATTTCTCCATGGATTCTGTATGTAACCCTGTGTTCTGACCCCATCTAATAAGTGGGATACTTGTAAGTCGCTTTGGATAAAAGCGTCCGCTAAATGACCAAATGTAATGTAAAGGTTATCACTGACACATATAAGCCAAGTAAGAGAGGTGTCACTCACATCAGATTGTAATATGAGGAAATGAGTGCAGGAGTAGTCTGTGATATGTCTGTAATTGAATAATTCTTTCTCAATTGAATTTCTCAATAGCTCAGTCCAGTTCATAAACCTTTTGTTGGCTGTTAAAGGCTGCTGTCTGTAACGAGGCGGAGGTCTTGGAGTGCTTATTTTCTGATGGGATAAAGAACAAACTGTAAGTGTGTTTGGATTTTGAAAGAACTTCTAAACAACAGGTTGTGGTGTTCCTCATAAGCCACTTTTTTTTGTGTTGTCCTTTGTCCTTGGCCTGCCTCTGGTTTCTTATCTCCGAAAAGCCGCTTTGCTAGCTGGGTAGTTAATTAGCATGTGTAAACAATGTCCAAGACACGCCTCCTTTTTGTTCCAATTGTCCATTGCATCAATTCCACTTATTATAAAGATGGAATTTGTAGTTTGATAATTACAGACTGTAGTCTATTTGTTTGTGTGTTCTGTGTTAGTCCCCTTTACTCTGTTCCTTAATGGTCAAGACCCCAATATTACACCACAGAGCAAGTATTATATGGTGGGGACATTAGTCCTATCCCAGCAGTGTCATTGAGGTGTTTAAATGAAACTACAGTACTTCACTAAAACTCATCCACTGCATCAGTGTCACTGCAGAACTGAAAATAAACAATACACCACCCAAATGATACCTGTTTTGTGGTGTTACTGACCAATAGAGAACGGAGAACCAACACGGGACTAACAGCGTCTGTAATTGTAAAACTACAAAGTACGTCTATATAGTAAGTGGACAAAATGGTTAATAGAGCAAGAAGAAGTTGTGTTGACAATTTTGACTGGTACTGTACATAGTTTATTGTAATGGTGAACAAAGCTCCCCATACCCTCCCAGTACAGTTTACAGTATGACTTAAAAAATATGATATTAACCAGTTATTGCATTAACTGGGGTAATTGGATTACTAGCTGTTACAAGTGCACCGGAATTAAAGTAAGGGAATGGAGTGATGGGTTTGAACTTGGTTTAGCCTGAGTTGTATTAGGTTTAATAATGCATGGCGTTTTCTTTATGGTCACTTGCTAACAAAACAGCAGTTGATAGTTAATTATTCATTTAAGTCTGACACATTTAATTGTCTGAAGCTTTGATTGATCCAAAGTCTTGAATAACAAATCATCAGTGGGTGCTTAACTTTTAACAGTCGGAGATTTGATGAAAGAGTTTTATCTAGTTTGTATTGATAAGGGTGAGATGAGCTTCATTCAGTTTGGTACTGTTTTTTTTTTTTTATAGTAAGTAGTTTGGCTTAAATTGCATTTAGGGTTGTAGCAGAATAATTTTGTGGTGTTCAAATGGTTCGTGGGTACATTTTGTTTGGGATTGAGATTTTGTTGGTGGTGAGTAATAATAATAATAATAATAATAATATAATAAAAAAAAAATAATAATAATTGGTTATTTTGCTGACGCTTTTATCCAAAGTGACTTACAGGTTTCCCAACTTGATGGTTGGGATCAGAACACAGGGTTGATACTGAACCCTGGAGCAATGAAGGTTAAGGGTCCTGCTCAAGGACCAACATTGGTAATTTCAGTCGACCTGGGATTTGAACCCTCAACCTTCAGATTGACAGCTTAACATCCTAACCCTAACTTTATTTGAAAAAGATTGTGTTCTTGTTTTAAACCGAAATCGTTTTTTTTTTTTTTTTTTTTTTTTTGGTGGTGATATTTGGACTTTCCGTAGTTAATCTTTAGATTTAATCTTGGTTTGGATTGGATTGGATTACTTTTTGATGGTTTCATGTGGATTAAAGTGGTTTTTCATTGGACAGACCCAAACCCCTTAGGATTTCCTGTGAATACTTTGGTTTTAAATCAGTTTGGATTCGGTCTTAAATATTTCTATGTAATATTATATCATTTAGTATTAAATATTGAGATTGGGTTGTGCTTGTGTTTTAACAGAGTTTAATTTAAGATTAGAATGTTTCTGGCACTGAATATTTAGCCTTTTTGTGGTTTATGTTGGGATTTAAAGTGGTTTCAGGCCGGCCTTGGAATATTCATTGTGGCGAATAGTTGGGCTTTAATTGGCTTTATCTCTGGGTTTCAACTGGTTTCATCTTGGGCTTATCATTTTTGTGGCGAACGGTTGGATCTAAACAGGATTTAGATGGTGACAGACTCTCAGGCATAAAGCATATGGTGTTGAAGGGTATTTTTTGGCCACAGGCTCCTGCTTGGAGACGGTCCTGTTACCACTGCTCACTTGTTCTTAGTGGTCACTGTGTGCCTGTGTACACGAGCGAGTGCATGTGTGAACTGTTTGGTTCCTTACTCTGCCAGTTCCCAATATTTTCGGGCTTCCTTCCCTCAGCAGTAATCAGAACGCTGTATACCACAGCACTATATCAAAGCGCCGCATCCAGGTTCATCTATTATTCATTCTGTGTGAAACATGTAACCATGTAGAATCTCAATAGGCTAGTCTTTACAATTTGTGAAAATAATGTCTGTGTGTTTGGAGGCTTCTACTGTGTGACTGTGTTTAGAGTCCAAATGCAAACCTAACACCTTCTCCTAATTATGAATCTCTCACTACTGGCTTCACTGCCTGTTGAGGGCTGATGTCATTGGACTATACTTGGCTCACCTTACGTCTTACTCATTTTAGGCAGGTTTATTCAGGCTTCCTGTGCAGATTATTGTCTGCGAGTGAGTAAAAGCTTGTAATACATGATTGTAGACAAATTATGTTTTACTCTCTTCCCGTGTGTGCGTGCGTGTGAGTGAGTGTGTGCCCGCACATTCTTTATTGTATTTTACCCGAACCCAGTAAATCACCTCATGACCTGTCTGTAATACTGGGATAACTTGCACAATGCACCTGATATGTGTGAACAGGCAGCTAAAGTCTGGGCGTGACAACCATTTTTGAGCCCTTATTGTGTGGGAGTGACATTAAAAATTCACAGGATCACTTGGCATAATGCTGTGTGGGGTGAGCCACTCCACTGTTACCAAAACAAACAGTGCTCACCGAACAACAGAGACTATGAGCTAGTTGGGATCACTGATAATAAAAGGAAAGACAGTATGATGGGTTTGTTTGGGAAATAACACCCTCTAAATTAGGCTTTAAAAGAGACTGTTTTTAGCAGCCGCCTGTCCGGAGTTGGAGCTGTGCTTTGGAAATGTAAGCCTGGGAAACTGGATATGCTGACTACTGAATTTCCACTGATGTTTGAAGTGGTGGGTGGTACCAGAACAAATGAAGTATCATTACTTGTTGAGACAAATACGAAACCAGAGATGCACCAGTTTCACTTTCTTTTCAAACCAAATGTAGGAACTTAGTGCGTTAACTTTTGCCGAAGCTGAAAGTGAACAAAATTGATTATTTACCTGTGGCACAAATATCAAAAGCAATTTTCAAAGTTTTTTATTTTGCCATTTTTTTCACCATTGCGTAGTGAAACATATTTTTTTCTGGTTTTTATACATAAAAAAATCTATTTCAAGTGATTTTTTTAAATGTTTTGTTAAAAACAACAACTTTTACAGTATGACTATTATAAATGAGCAAAAATACATCTTTTCATAGCAATTTATTAATTACACTCCACATAATCTTCTACTAGGGTCACAGTGGGTTCCCCATGCCCATCCTGGGAAGAACATTTCAAGCACTGGGCAGATCCACTGAGAACAGGGTGGCAATCCATCCCAGACACACACAGACTTTAGGGGCAATTTAGAGCAGCCACTTCACCTTGAATCCGTGTTTGGACTGTGGGAGGAAACTGTACAACCCGGAGGAAACCCACTCAAACATGCAACAAAACCATGGAAACTCCACCCAGAACTGGATTTGAACCTGGATCTCCAGAGCTGAGAGACGTTAACACGTCAACCACTAAGCCATGGTGCCGCCTAGGCTTTTTTTTTTCTTTTTAGCAAAAATATATTTGTATTTTCCTCTTCAAAAAAATACAGTATGATCAGCTTCCATAACATGATTGTATATACTTACCCCCTTTATAAACTCTATTGTCAATAATATCCCTTTTTACGCTGTTTTATGGAGCAACACGCATCTAAAGAAGGCAAGTTGTGACCTCAATGGCTTTCCATACACGAGAGGCGAAAAGGCACAAGCATTATAAAATTTTAAATCATAAATTCATTGATAAAAGTGCAATACATCCCACCACCTCCACATAAGTGTCAGTACAGTGCTGATAATCATTAACCACCCTAATTATTCCTGCAGTCTGCTGTTCCTGGTCAATTATAGAACAGTATGTTGGGATATTACAGTACAAAATGTAGGGAAATGGACTACAATTTGTAATTGTGAAACTACAAAATGTATCTAAAAGGATGAAACTAATGAGTGTAGAAATAAGGAGGTATATTTAATTAAGTGTCTGTTAAAAGTAATATGACAGTAAAGGGATGTTATCTTAACCGCAGTTATCTGAATAATGGCTATTAGCTCATATTTATCATCATAAAACTGCTGTCCCCCAGTTCAGACAAGATGATGGATGTCAGTCATTAATGAATGTAATCTGTTTGGAAGTTTGGAATAATGTGGTTGTAATAGTTTTACTTCGTATTCAGAATGTTTGGCTGCAGCTGCTGGAATTTGCGTTAACCTCTTGATTCATTTGCCTGATTGCTGTCTAACTGACCCTTAATGACAAATGTGTATCTTCCTCCTCCTCCTCCTCCTTCTCTCAGATTGCCTACTTTCTGCTCCCCAGAGGAGAGAATTGTGAGAATATCACGTCTATTCAAATGCGCTCGCCACTTTTGCTTGCTTCCTGCTAGGAGAGGAAATGAAAATGAAGCGAATATGAAGATGAGTGCTTGTGAAATGCCCACGCCGGGCCTCGGAAACCTAGGTGCAAATGAACAGAACCATACCCGTTTCCAGTTGCACTGCTGTGAACGGTTTGCGACGGTTGATCCGGGTGTAGGAGAGACATGCTTGTACTGAAGTTGCGGTATGTGTCTGTGCTTGAATGTGTGGGTGAGGCGTGTGGAGTGTTTTGCGATCTGAAGAGGAGCCGCTGACACCCCTGATGAAGTCGATGAAGATTTGTGTGGCTGAGTGAGAGCCTGGCTTATTCATTCAGAAGCACGCCATTGAGATTTCCAATGCTGAAGAGTGCTGCTTACTTACATCACGAGGCACATATGTGGGTGGGTGCAATACCTCAGATACATCTTAATCTATCACTCCCTCTGCATTAGTGACTGCCAAAGGCATGACTCTTTTAAAATGCATTCTAGACACGCAGCGCACACTGGCACACACTCATGGCCTCAGGAAAGCTTTCATACTCTTACATCTCCAATTCGTAATCCTGAGGCGTTTTCCACTGTATTTACAAAATGGGAACCATCCCAAATGAAGACCCCACTGTGTCTGGCTGCCTTGTTTACCTTTGTCTGACCTCAGAGTCCTCATAAAGATATGCAAGGGACATCACACCTGCACAAAGTCTTCTCCAGCACATCCCAATGATTCTCAATGGGGTTGGCTAATCAGTGTGAAAATGATGCCATGCTCCCTAAACCACTCTTTCAATATTTGACCTTCTGAAACTGATAAATATCCTCTTTACAGGATGTGACTTTCCACACGGTTATTTACCAAATGAAACGCTCAACACTGCATGACACTGTGTTCCAAATTATTATGCAAATAACATTTTCTCCAATTGTCCAAAATGACCTCTATGCATTGCAGTCAGTGTAATTTTCCAGGCATTAACTATTAGAGTACAATTGGTAGTTTTTTTTTTTTGAACAAACTGCCAATGACAAGTGTATTAAAAAAAAAAAAAAAAAAAAACACTCAAAATGCAGGTTCCAAATTAGAAATGCATAGCAGAGTTTTTAACAAAAAAAAAAAAAGGTCATTTGTGATATAAGCATTAGCAGGTTCTTACAAACTGAAATCAAACAGTTTTCAGGTCAGAACTTTATTCTAGGTGATGTTACATCTGCACATAGGACCCTTTGTTTGAAAGGAGCTTCTGAACTCTCTGGTCCATTGAATTTGTCAGGTTTTGGATGATATCTGCTTCAATTGTTTT
>JAOUQT010009256.1:0-12263 GCA_025769995.1 Xyliphius kryptos | reverse complement strand
TGCAAACGTGACCAAAACGTCAGCCAGAAAGGATGAGAACAGAGAAAAGGGGTGTGGTTACCACCTGCAGAAGCACTCCTATATAGGGGGGGTCTTGCTAAGTGCCTCTTATTGAATTTTCACAACAGCAAGTGAAATTGGTTCACAATCAGTGTTGCTTCCTAACTTGACAGGTTGCAGGTGTGCGTGACTTGGAGTTGCATTGTATTGTTTAAGTGTTCCCGCTATTTTTTTGAGCAGTGTATATATATCCACAGCGCTGTGGATTCCTGGTTTGATAATGAATGAATGAATAACTTAGATGATAACCAGACGTGACATGCTATTACAATGCTGGCATTTAAACTGGACCATGCATTCTCAAATTAACTTAACTTTATTTATAAAGCACTTTATAAACAACAACAAAGGTTACAACAAAGTTCTGTACATTGTTGATGATAAAACAAAACTCTAAAACTTTTTAGAAACACTATACAATATAAGCAATAAAACGAAACTCTCCGATTTATGGCTGTTTTCCAGCTCTACAAATGAAAAACAAATACAAAACACAGCACAGGTATTTTGCTAGTTTTGAATAAAGGAATACTATGTATTTTGAGTGTGTAACATTTGACAACTTTTGCCTTCACAGTCTTGTAAAGTTTAAGGGAAGTTGGAAGACAATAATGATTTAGTGCCACCCACAGCTTTGGAGTATGTATTATGTGCATTTTGGAGCAATATGCGAATAAAAAGACAAACACAATAATTGATTCGCTTGTGAACTTGCCGATGCATTGAAATGCTCGCTGTATAAATGTTGCATCAATTCAAATCAATTAATATTTAACTCATAATTTATAGTGAACTGGGAGTAAAAGGTCAGAAGGATTTAACAGTGTTATAGGGTCTGTTTGTAAAGACAGTTTGAGGGTTTTTGTCTTTTTCAGGACCAGTTTGCTTTTTCTGATTCAATTATGTTACTGACTGGATTCTCAGATATATGAAGTCATGATGTGAAGAAATCAAGTTCAAGTACTTTATTTTTATAGTGTGTTATCACAGAGCAGCTTGGTAGGACCAAAGCTCAGTTGGGGGCTCCTCCTCCTTGAGCAGCCGGGCAGCATCAGTGTAGTCTCTACTGAGACTTTATATTTTGTTTATATTTACATTTCATTTTCATACGTTGTATTTATATAGTACATTACAATTAAAACAAAAGGAGTGTTTAAAAACAGAAAAAACCTGAAATCAGTATTGTTATTAGTATATTAATAGTTTTTAATGAATTCCCCATTTTATTGTAAACATTTTAATTCTTAGCATATTGTGTTCTATTCTGTGTGGTAGATGAGTTTATAATAATGCAGGTAAAAGAAAGGAATACTGGTACCTGATGAAGAATAGTGGAAGAACATCATCACCACCACACAAATGTACGTCATGTCTGAAACTACAAAATCAAGGAGACTAAATTAACATCAATTCTGGCAGAAAAGTCTAAAGATGTTTGTGACAGGTTGATGTGTTATGCGTTTTATGGTGTTCTATAAAGGAGGTGATGTCAGCTTAACATGCTGCTTGAATCTATGTGTTTTAGAGGAGAGACAAGCCGAGAAGGTTAACGAAAATGGCGCTTATTCTTAAAACGGAAAAACCGACACGGATCAAACAAAACACGAAACACAAAACAATCAAGGACAGAAACGAACGGAAAAGGAGAGTATATAAAACAAGTCCCTGTCACATGACGCACAAAGAACCAATAAAGAAACAGAACAGTTTATTAACTAAACGGAATGAAAATACAAGATAATTAATTGAAAGAAAAACAAAAACAGGTAAGGAGCGCCGAGCCCCAGTGCTAGCATCAGCCATAAACTGGGTAGTAGAAACACCAACGATACCTCTATCTTAGAGAAAAACTATTATTTCAGTTTTGCCCAAAAAGAGAAAATCTATTTTAGATTGTGGGAGCTATGGACCAATCAGAGTTCAACTTAGGTTACAAGTTACTTCCCTCAATAAACTTGATTTCTGCAACAGAGACAAACACAGGATAACATAATAAGAACCTTACACATAATAAGATACATAATCAAAATAAATTGGAGTTAATGCTGTTGTGTTTGGATTAGAACGCAGGTCAAATGATCTTTTTTTATATAAAGTTCTAAAAAAGTGTTTTTTGAGAACAATAAACGATGTAAAAGCGACCTTGCGTTTGTGTAAGGCGCTGTATCATTTTAACATATTATTATTATTTAAAAGTCCATGCTCTGTCTACGCGTATAACTTTTTTAACTGTTGACCCGACTTTAAGCTGTCCATTCTGGTCTCGCTGACCCTGTGCTGCTTCGGAGTTGCCAATCGATTTTTCAATGGCTCCAAAAGTTCCGGGAACGAGTAGAAAAGACCTTTCTGGTAAACCGGACTCACCAGCCGCACATGGCGATGAGGTTACGGCCTTATTGCTTACCAGTTTCTTAGAGGACCACAGAAATACTATTTGCGCGGCCATGGAGACTCGGTTTGACCAATTACAATCCACCCTGACGGACTTAAGCCAGAGGACGAACACACTCGATGCCGCTAGCGACCGAATACAGGCGCTGGACTACTAATGCGCATCGCTAGAGTCCTGCGCTAAACTACAGGCAAAAACTGCAGACCTAAAATCGAGGAGCAGACAACAATATCCAGAGGAAATAGAATGTCAGCGCCCTACAACTTTCTTTGCGGAATTGCTCTCTGAGATCTTTGGTGACATATTTCCATCCCCACTGGAGATAGACCGCACACATTGCACGCTTGTTGCTAAACCTCAAGCTGGCGATGGACCGTGCGTGGTCATTATCAGGCTGCATCACTTCCAAAACAAAGAACGGATCATCCGAGAAACAGTGTCTTACGGACCCTAACGGTTGCTTCGTTGTTGCTATTGGTACCTTAAGAGGCATCCTGGTGATTCTGGCCAGCGTATATGCTCCAAACCATGATGACCCAATTTTTTTTTTTTTATAATTTCTTCTCTAAAATTTCACACATTGATGACCACTTTCTTATAGTAGGCAGCGACTTTAATTTGGTACAGGATGTCCACCTGGATAGGTCATCCTCTACCCAGCCCACTCATCCCAAATCAACCGACTGTCTACGGCAGTACTGTTTTCAACTGGGCCTTATGGCCCCTGGAGAGCTGTTAACCCCCAGGACAGAGCCTACTCCTTTTTTTTCTAGCGTCCACCATACATTCTCCAAAATTGATTTCTTCCTGATTGACAGTAGACTGTTTCAGTACATAAAGGCAGTACAATATCACCCTATTCCTACATCAGATCATGCTCCTGTGACTATCAATTTTCAGCTTTGGGAAAAGACTCACTACTCTCCAAGGTGGACATTTCCCACATACAGGTTATCGGACCAAGAATTTAAACAGTTTATTGAAGCTCAGATTGACAAATTTTTCTGTGAATGACACTCCTGATACCTCCTCCAATTTTCTCTGGGAAGCATTTAAAGCCTTTATCTGTGGCCACTCTTATGTATCTTTCTTGAGAAGGACAGAGAGAGCTGAGATGTCAGACATTCTTATGGAGTTACAAAGCCTGGACGCTATGTATGCTTTAGATCCATCCCCATCACTGTATACAAGGCGTCTTAAGCTACACTCTGAATATGACCTACTTGCAACACGCAAGGTTGAATTACAATCGAAAAAGGCCACACTGAACTTTTTTGAACAAGGGGATAACGCAGGGAAATTTTTGGCCCACCAAGTAATAGCTGCCAAAACATCCAGATTGATTACATCAATTACATCAGTCCCCAAGCCTAATACTGCCTATGTATTCAAGCACTACAAACTGGGCCTTTTAGCTTGAACCATTACGAATAAACTTCCCCTTTAACAATTAAAAAAGTGACTGAGCGAGCAAGTGAGTGAGTAATTTAAAGTAAGAAAAAAAAAAAAAAGTATTTGACTTGGGTTTGAACTAAAGTTCTCAAAGCGGTACCCCATCCTTTCACTGAACCAGACCTTCTTTGCTTTTCCCATTGACACAAATCAATCCTATTTTGACACTCTGGTTGGGTTTGAAACATGCTTCAAAGCTTATCTTAACTCAAAAATCAAGTATTCTAAACAATAAAGGTAGGATTAGGTTCCAGCCAGAGACTTGGAGGAAACCAGCCCACTTAGAAAGCCTAATACTGCCTATATATTTAAGCACTACAAACTGGGCCTTTTAGCTGAAGCCATTACGAATAAACTTCCCCTTTAACAATTAAGGGAGTGAGTGAGTAATTTAAGAAGTAAAAAAAATAAATAAAAAGAAAGTATTTGACTTGGGTTTGAACTAAAGTTCTCAAAGAGGTTTTCCCATTTTTTCACTGAACCAGACCTTACCTCCTTAGCTTTTTCCATTGACACAAATCAACCCTAATTTGCCACTATGACTGTGTTTGGAACCGGTTTCAAAGCTTACCCTAATTAAAAAATCAAGTATTCTAAACAATAAAGGTAGGATTAGGTTTCAGCCAGAGACTTGGAGGAAACCAGCCCACTTAGAAAGCCTAACACTGCCTATGTATTCAAGCTCTACAAACTGGGCCTTTTAGCTTAAGGCATTTCTAATAAACTTCCCCTTTAACAATTAAAGGAGTGAGTGAGTAATTTAAAAAGTAAGAAAATGTATAAAAAAGAAATTATTTGACTTGGGTTTGAACTTAAGTTCTCAAAAAGGTCCCCCAGCCTTTCACTGAACCAGACCTTACCTGCTGAGCTTTATCCATTGACACAAATCAACCCTATTTTGCCAATCTGGCTATGTTTGAAACATTCTTCAAAGCTTATTTTAACTAAAAAATCAAGTATTCTAAACAATAAAGGTGAGATTAGGTTCCAGCCAGAGACTTGGAGGAAACCAGCCCACTTAGGAAGCCTAATACTGCCCATGTTTTTAAGCACCACAAACTGGGCCCTTTAGCCTTGTTTGTAAAATCAAGATGTTACGAAGGTAACTGGTAACGAAAAGAAATGTAAAATGGAGATGTGGGTGGGAATATCCTTGTTAAATAAAGGTGTTCTGAGTTGCGTGCCACGATGTAATGACTTCATTGTATACAACTTTTGCTGTTCGAACCTGTGGCTGGAGTATGATGAGGCTATCAGCTGAGCTAACTTTGGAGCAGGCCACGTAAAGCTGGCCGTGCGAGAAGCAGTCATGCCTCAAGTCCACACCTACGACCTTGAGACTCTGACCCTGAGATTTGGAGATAGAGAAGCACATTTTGGATTTCTCTCCTAGCTCTCTCAAAAGGTACGTCCCCCCCCCCCCCCCCCCCCAAATTGCTTGCATCCTTCCTAAATGCTCCCATGAACACGTTAAATAGGGGTGTTTTGGTTAAATGCAGTAACATGCTTGTAAACAGCAAAAAAACACACTTTTTCAGTTAGAAAATACATTAGTTAAATAATACATTAACTGACATTATTGCTTATGAAAGGCAGAGCCTACATTATCATAAGCAGTAAAAACGACATTTAAACTCCACCATTATCATTTCCGGTAAAATGAAACATGTATTAACTTACAGAATTAAATAAAACAACAAGGAATCAATTAATCAGTCCTTAATTATATAGACAGCACATTGCTGTAGTGACTGTCGACATGCATTCCGTCACATGAGGTCACTGATGTCTTTTCTCATGTTCTTGATAAAGCTATTCCTTAGGTGGGCCTCCCAGGGTGTAATGTCCACTGTGTCTCGGTTTATGCGATTCTCCAGGTCTTGGAATACCACAACAGTCTGTGTGAACACGCGTTAATCTGACCAGAGGGTCTGATCCCTCCTTGCTATCTTGCTGCTTTTCAGGACCTTTGGCTTGGTATCAGGCTTTTTGATTCGCTTGGTTTCTTCTTCAGCCCGTTTTAGTGCGTCTCTGACTTCGTCGTACGGGCCAGTCGATTCTACCCTCGTAGGCTCCAAGTGACTGGCTGGAATGTTCGCCACTTTTGATGTACAGACCATTGCATAGTAAATGTTAAAGTAGAGATAACAGGGGAAAAGAGAGGGCCTGGTTTTTGGAGGTTAAGCACCACGTATTTGGAAGACCCTGCCTTCTGCAGGACTTTAAAGTCATTTTACCAGGGCTGGCAAGCCTTGAAGGGTATGTCTTGTTCCATGTCTGAGTGGTGGGAGTTTTTGAAAAAGAGAACTGCCTCCTTTTGCTGTTGGTGTGTGGAAAACGTGCTAAATACAAAAGAAAAGAAGAAACCAGTTTGTCTCGGGCTTTGCAAGAGGCATGGTTGGCCGGTCAAATGGAGGAGATTTGCAAAATCAGGTCTTCATTGAGGGACCTGCAAATTGCAAAAGCCTGTACTTATAGACCTGTAGGCAAAAGTTAGCCATTGGTGAATCTCCCTCATGCTCTTTCTTTAGACAAGTGAGGAAACATTGAAGCCAGACACACATTGAAGGCCTGGAGAGTGAAGGACAACTGGTGGGATGATGGAAGTGGCAAGATCCTTTTATGGGAACTTGTTCCAGGTTAGACAGTGCGATAAGGCTGAAACAAGTAAGCTGCCTAAAGATCGCCATGTAGTCCATGAAGCTGGGGTGGCTCCACGAGGGGATGGCCAGCCAATAGAATGGTTCAAGATTTTCTAGCTGCTAGTGGGACCAGATCATTTAGCAGTGTATGAGGCAAATGGAAAGAAACGCCTACCCAATTCATTGAGAGTGGGGTTTGTAACGCTGCTTCATAAGAAAGGAGCAAGAGAGAACTTGGAGAATAAGAGACCAATCACCCTTTTGAATGCTGATAAGATTCTTGCCAAGGCCATCGCCATAAAACTAAAAAGGGTAGTTGGTAAAGTTATTCACCCTGACCAGACTTGCGGGGTAGCATAGAGGACGCATCACCAAAACCTAGCCCTTGTGAGCGACTCAATGGCATGGGCACAACAGCGGAATCTTCCTTTAGCTCGTCTAAGTTTAGACAAAGAAAAGGCCTTTGACATACTTTTTTATATGGGAAGTCTTGAGGACAAGATGGGTCAAGCTTTTATATACAGCAGTAGCTAGCCGTATAAGCATAAATGGCCATTTTTTCACTTTAGTGGAACAGGGTGGGGGAGTGAGAGAGGGGAGTGTCCCCTGTCCCCTCTATTGTACATTTTGTTCCTAGACCCCCTTTTGTTCTACCTGAGTTTAAAGTCAGACCTCTTGTGCGCAGAAGTGCACAATTGTAACTGCATATGCAGATGACATCTTTTTTAACAAAAGATGAGGACTTTGGTGAAGTTGAGAATGTTTTGGAAGAGTTTTCGAAAGTGGCAGGTTCTAAAGTAAATAAAAATAAATCCATGTTTTTTCTTCTGGGGGCATGGAATGAGAAAGTAAATGTGCCTGGGAATTTCCTTGTAAGGAAAGAAAACAAAGTGCTCGGTATATTCTTTTTGGCGAGAGGATAGCTGATGGAAAAATTGGGATTTGGCCGTGACCAAAACATTAACCAGAGCCAAATTGTGAGTGGATGGATCTCTCGCTCTCTCTGGGAGAGTATTGGCAGCTAATTTTGACCTATTCTCCTTTCTGAGCCACCTGGCTGCCGTTTACCAGGGGCGAAGCCGTCCTTGACCGTCACACACAAGTTGGGGTACCTGACAGGAGGGTGCTGTTAAAAGCTTAACTTGGCCTTTTGGCTAAAAACCAGGAGACTGTGATCGACTCTCTGCAGGTATATCCTAAAGCCTGGTAAGTGGCTTCAGAAAACCCTGTCAGAGAGGAAATTTGCTTTTGCTTATTTTAGTTAAAAAACAGACCTTGGTCATTTTTTAATCAATTTATCTGCTTTTTATTCCAGCTTTTTAGGTCCACGCTTTTATCCAGATTTTAAGGTATTTGCTTTTATTTTTATTTATTGAGGTTTTAGTAGATATTCTTATATTGTGCTGTTGGTGCCTCCAACATGTCGGCTGCTCGGGCCAGCATGAGGAGGCACCACAGTATGCGTTCAACTTTTTTGGAAAAAGATGGGAAGCTTCTGAAGATGTCAAGGCTTGAGTTCTCAAGGCTTATACCAAGAGTACTATGTTTTACCCCAATTGATTCTAACTGCAATTTGGCATTACCAGGAAATAAGGGTTTTGATGTGAGTTTTGGTACTGGCTCACTTTTGGAAGCTTCTGGCTAAAATTCTAAAATGTTAGAGACCAGTTTACCAGTTTTAAGGTGGAAAAACTTTTTGACAATTCACTTAAAACAGTGGATGTCCAGATGTTTAATAAAACCATTCCTGGCGAGGACATTTGTACATGGCTGGCAGGATTTTGCACGGTGAAAGGCAAATGAAGGTGTTTGATGAAGACGGCATATGGAACTGTTCTTGGCGTGTTTCCATTTAACAATGGGAAGACCAAAGCAGTTACCTTGGCCTTCGACAGCTACTCTCTATGATAGAAAATGTAACCACTTTTTTTACCCAACACAATCAAGGGATGCCCAAACTCTGCTGCAAATGCGGCGAGTTTGGGCAGCTGATCAAAGCGTGCCAGGAGATAGTGTCTGGGAAGTGCAGAGAAATTGGGCACACTAACGAAGAGTGCACCAATGGCAGAAGATGCCATTTTTGTGGAGAATTCAACCACCCCTATAGAGATTGCCCAAAGTCGCTTGCCAACAAGCGAATGGAAGCCGTTGGAGGGAGGGCTCACGCTCAATGACCTAACTGGGGCATTGCAGACCATGAGGGGAGGTTCTTGTCCTGGTGATTGTGTCCCCGTGGACTGGTACTGGACCTTCTGGACCCTGGTTGGACGTGTGTCTGTATGCAACACAGCTTTGTGTCGGCCTGTTGTCTCCCATCAGGGTCGGGTTTGTCTCTCTTTTGCACTGAATGTATAACTTTGCTGAATGTAGACTATAAGATTTTGGCTAAGGTGCTGACGTTACGGCTAAAGCAGGTTATAGGTTTGGTAGTCCACCTGGACCAGTCTTCTGAGGTGCCGGGGAGGACGTGGCAGCACAATCTTGCATTACTAAAAGACTCATTGGAGTGGGTCCAGCAGCATGGCATCTCGTGTCACTTGTTCCTGTTCTCTACTCTCCATAGGATGGGGTTTGGCCCAAACGTTCAACTTGGACTGGGTCTTTCTGAGGTTGTTGAAGGACGTGTGTGGTTTTGACAAAAATCTAAATTTACTGCCTGCAAAATTTAACAAAGTTACGATACGTTAACCTCACCTTTATGTCACCAAAAGCGTGTAGAGATTTTTACGCTGTCTGCATCAGTGAGAGAGAACAGATGAAGGATCTAAAATGTGTTCTCTTCTTTGGAGAGGAGAAAGTACCCATGATGCTGTTAGGGTAAAATTGAAATGAATATGTTTTATTATGTTATTATGTGTGATAATATTGTAATCATTATGTTTCAGTGACATTTAGATTTTTGAAAACCATTTAAAGGAATGTGAACTGGGGAACACAGCTTCTATAGTTAGGAGAGTGTCAAATTCTCAGAAAGGCTCCATAGACTATGTTCTAAATATGTTTTGCATGGTATGGAAATTGATTTTTCCTTTCCAAGAAAGGAAATGGATTGATAGGAGACTAAAAATGTAGCAAACTCTGGTTACTCCTTCAACTTATAAGTACTGGACAAATGTGTCTACTCTTTGCTCTTCAGATACACAAGGTTTGGTTGCTGTCTATTTGTTGAGCCCTTGCACAAGTCAATTAAATGCTTTATTCTATTCTCTATTCAGTCTCTTATAGTCCTTCTTTCATTTCTCACCACAACACTTATGACCTGGGCACATTCCTCCTTGTGCTCTGGACATCCTGGAGTGGACCGCACCATTCATCTACTTCGTCGTAAGTACTGGTGGGAGACGTTAAACTCTGATGTTCAGCGCCTGGTAAGCTCTTGTTCCATTTGTGCTGCTTGTAAGACACCCAAGCCATTACCCACCAGGAAACTCGTTCCCCTGCCAGTTCCCACACGTCCGTGGTCACATATTGCCATTGATTTCGTTTCTGATCTCCCATGCTCAAAGGGTTTTACCGTGGTGGTTTCTGTTCTGGACCGTTTTTCTGGAGCAGTTTGGTTCGTTCCGTTGATCGCACTTACATCTGCTTTCCAGACCGCAGATCTGCTTTTTAAGCACATATTTCCTGTGTTCGGCATTCCTGAGGATATTTTTTTCGGATCAAGGGCCGCAATTTACTTCTGCCGTGTGGAGGGCATTTTTTTTTAAATTGGGCACCACTTGTAGTTTTACTTCCGGTTATCACCCGAAGAGCAACGGCCAGTGTGAGAGAATCAACCAAGAGCTTGGAATATTTTTACGTATTTTTGCACTTAATAACGCGGCGGACGGGGCACGTTTCCTACCTTGGGCCAAAATTGCCCAAAATTAATTAAGTCACTCCGCTAAGGATTTGACACATTTTCAGTGTGTTCTTGGGTTTTAGCCACCCTTTGCATTATGGGATCCGGAACCTTCCAATTCTTCTGTAGTCGATGAGTGGTTTAAGCGTAGTGAGAACGTGTGGAGTCAGGTACATCAACGTGTCGAGACCATTTTGCAGCGTAACAAGTCTTATGCAGATCATCTGTTTATTCTGTGGGGGATAAGGTTTGGCTGAGTTCTCAGGATTTCCGTTGTTGTTCTGGATCACGCCAATTACTTCCCCGATATTTGGGTCCATTTACTATTCTGCGACAGGTGAACCCTGTTGCATATCATCTTCAATTACCTCCTTAGTATCGCGTCCACCCAGTGTTCCATACCTCACTCCTGAAACCATTTACTGCGGGGCCCTTGGATGCTTTATTACAGGAGGGCACGGTCTCTCAAACCTTCTCTTTCCCTGATGTGTATGCCGTGTCTTCCTTGCTGGACTCCCGTCGTTGAGGTTCTACCTTGCAGTATTTCGTAGATTGGGAGGGTTTTGGGCCTGAGGAGCGGAGTTGGGTAGCGGCTGCTGATATTTTGGACCATTCACTTATTTCCGAGTTTCATAAGACTTACCCTGAGAAGCCCGCGCCTCGAGTTAGGGGTCGTCCGCATCGCCAAGGTAAGTCAGGTGCTGGTTCCACTCCTCACTTACCCCCTCGTAAAAGGGGGGGGGGTACTGTCACACCTATACCTTTTGCGTGTCTCTCGGGTGAGGGTGTTGCACCCGACACTATTCACCGTGCACAATCACCTGAATTCTAGTCACCTGGTTTCCCCTGCAGATTAATTGGTTCCTTCCCTTTTTCCCCTTTGTATTTGAACCCCACTTACTTTTTTCTCAATCTATGTAACGATCTGCGTGTCGGAGCTCGCCGCGACGAGCTGTAAAAGAGCAGATTGTAAAACAGGCGTTTTATTGTGGCGTGTGGCCAAAACAAGTAATACAGCCAAAACGCACCGACACGCAGACACGAATTACAAAAACAACAATCCACGTCAGGGACAAAACGGAAACTGAGAGAATATAAAGTAAAAGTCCCTGACGCGATAACAAGGAACCAAAGAACACAACGAACAGTTAATTAACTAAATGAGGAACTTAATACAGGTTAATCAACTGAACGGAACTGAAAACACAGGGAAGGAGAGCCAAGCGCTTCTTAGAGGATATACTAGGTAATTACAGTTTAGTTTAAATGTTTTAATATACAATGTTTAAAAAAAAAAACATTGATGTATATTTTAAAGTAAATATATTAAGATGTATTTATTGAGCAGAGTATCATTGTTTTTGGCAACATTAGCTTAGCTCCGCTGCTGCTGTTAATTAGATAAGCAGTCTTCTGACATTAAAAGGGTTTTTACCAATCAACCGCATTTGGTGGTATAAGTAATAAACCATGGCCAGAGACAAACACCATCCTTTACCCTGAGGCAGGGACAACTTCTACTTGTTCTGTATCCACAATCCTCACTATTTGATACATACTTGTGCTAACAAATTGGGAAGGAAGCATACTTCCTGTGCTTTTACTGCAAATGCTAAAATGGCAAACCTATCCTGAACCAATCCTTGGTTTTCTTGCAAATTCAAGAGGGAAAACACTTTTCAAAGCCATTAATCTCTTAGAAACTCTACTACTATCGCGTGTGGAAATACGACACCTTAGAGGCCCAGCACTGCCCATCCAAAGATCCAAACACTTTGGACCACGCCAAGACATACCAACTGCATATCTTCTTCTTCTTCTTCTTTGTCTTTCGGCTTGCTCCCTTTCGGGGTCGCCACAGCGGATCTTCTGCCTC
>JAOUQT010009246.1:0-12264 GCA_025769995.1 Xyliphius kryptos | reverse complement strand
CAATCCTCTCTTTTCTGTGACATCAGTCATCATCCCTCTCCCAGTTTCAAACACATTCCAATGTCACTGCCACACTCTGACATTGACATGCTCATTAATCAGGGTAGAAAACAGCATGGGGAGGGTAGAATACGGTGGAGATGCACACGGCGTGACACACACACTCACACACACATACACATGTGAACGCCAGCGCATGGAAGCATCTGCAAAGCTTTCACCTCCGCTGATGTTTAGCCAGCGCAGTCAAGGTCACCAGGCTTGCACATTCCCGCAGCAGCAGTAATTCATTCCGTTATCTGCCCCTGCCAGATGTGAAATAGTACCTGGACCTGAGATCAGCCTCCCAGCGTTGCCGACTCCCAACGACCTCTAATTATATTTTTCTTGCCACCTTTAAAGTTTGCCAACAACTAAGGAGTAGTAAATAGTTTGTGTGTATGTAAGACACTCGGGTGATGGGATATGTCTGCAAACCACTGTGGATAATTTATGTTAGGGTGCAGTTGCAGTACCAAGGTTGTCCGGCCTGGGGGTCTGTACACGTTCAATGGTTTGGAAATCTTCAGCGCTGCATTAAAGGCTGTTTGGTCAAAGGATATAGAGGGTGGAGTGCGGCTCCTGTGGCAACTTAAACAGTGGTGTGGAAACCATAAGAATGCTGATTTACAGGACTGGACACCATGTTGAAGTAGTCATGGGTTTTATATATTCACTCTGTGATCAGCTCACTAAAACTGACCGTTCCTACAGATTCATTTTGTACAACGTCAGGAAGATCAGACCTTTCTTAAGTGAACAGGCTACTCAGCTGCTGCTCCAAGCCCTCATCCTATCCCGGCTCGACTATTGTAATGCTTTGCCTGGCGGTCTCCCAGCTTCCACAATCAGGCCCCAACAGCTAGTTCAAAACTCTGCAGCCCAACTTTTGTTTAACCAGCCCAAGCAAACTCACATCACTCCACTACTCCTCTCTCTTTACTACGGCTAAATGGTGGAACCATCTTCCCAACACTGTCCGTGAGGCGGAGTCACTCCACATTTTTGAGAAACATCTCTAAACAGACGTCTACCACAGAAACATACTGTGTGTTCAGGCTTGAGAATACTACAGTGTAGCTGGTTTCTAATTAACTACTGATTTGTGTTGTTCTCTTATTTGTAAGTCTAGTGGGATAAAAGCGTCTGCTGAATAAACAAATATATTGCATTTGCATGAGGTCATTTTGCAGACACTTTTAATTAAAGCAACATACCAGTATCCCAACGTGATGGTTAGGGTCAGAGGACTGGGTGATACTGGGACCCCTGGAGAAATGAGGGTTAGGGGTCTTGGTGCATCACAATTGAGCAAGGGTGTCCTAACAACCAAAAAGCCCAATGAGATCCTTAACTTGTTGGCCATACCAGGAAATTTAGAACTGAGAATTGCTAATAATATGACTATATGCAAACTAGGGCAAAAATAGGCTTTAATACAATTGTATTTTTTAAAAATCATCTGACAGACTTAAATTTATAGTGGAATGGACAATATTGTGAATTGCATGATGTGTTTTTCTTTCCAAAAGAGGGAAATGTACAAGTGATCCTTTTGAGCAGTAGTGTATATGTAAATTGGGCAAAATAGAATTGCTTAATTGCGTGTGTACAGATGTTTCCGTGTGTCTGACTATAATTATGATGCGACAAAGTGATCTATGCTGTTCAAAGTACTTACACACAGAGGAATTTGTTCTCCACATATAACCCATCTGTGCAGTGACACACACATATAAACACACTAAGTAAAGTAAACACACCGGAGAGGTCGGTGGTCAGTCCTGTACACGGCGCCATTGAGGAGCAATTGGGGCTAGGTGCCTAGCTCATGAGCACCACAGCCATAACACTTGTTGAGACCAACAATCGAACTGGGGAGTTTCAGGTTGCAAGGCTGTTTCCTTAATCACAAGCCTTTGTATAAATTCGGCTGCAAAGAATTAAAAAAAATTGAGTAGTATGTATATTATAGGATGCTGATGGAAGAACTTACTGGAAAGGCTTACTGGAGCAAGAAGCTACTGCCCCCTAGTGGATCCTACCATCTTTGTTATGTTTTACACAGACCACAAACATGCTTTATTACCCAACATCAGTCAAGATCTCTAAAAGCCCCTATGACAACAGTTGAACAGTTCTGCAGGGGTCTGGTTTGGTCATGTCTGCTGCAAGAATTAATCACCTGTGGGACCATCACCTTCACTGCAATAGTGAGTGACCTTTACAGGCTGGTTTAAGTGTGAATGGGGGTTCAGATTGAAGGAAAGTGTTGTTCTTTTATTGGTCAGTGAAAAGTCTGGGTTAAAATGTATTAATGAAACAAAAAGCAACGACCTCTACCGGCTTTTCATTCATTCATTCATTCATTATCTTCCGCTTATTCTTTTATAAGGGTCGCGGGAAAGGGGCCTCTCTCCATGCCTCTCTCCAGGAGAGAACATCTCAGGCGCCGGGCAGACACAACCAGGACAAGGCGCCAATCCATCGCTGGGTACACGCTCACTCACACAGCCAAACACACATACACACACTATACAGGGCAATTTAGAGCATTCAATTTACCTTGAATCCATGTTTTTGGACTGTGGGAAGAAATTGGAGAATTTGAAAGAAACACATTTGGACACAGGAAGAAGACGGAAACTCCACGCAGATCGGGATTCAAACCTGGATCCCGAGCACTAAGTGGTAAACATGCTAGCCACTAACCCCGTTTAGCAGGTTGCCAGTCATATGGGAATTGTTATGTAGACATCAATAGCTAATCTTAAATTGTAACTGTGCACTAGAGGTTTAATGGTAACATGAGTAAAATTAGTACTGTGTCTAACCACATAATGTGGTTAGTTAATTTTAGAGTGCAGCTAAACAATAGTGACAATAAAACGACATGTTGAAAATAGTGTATCAAAACAAAAACTCTAACTCTACAACCTACATATACTGTAAATACAGTCAAAAGTTTGGACAGGCCTCCTTTTTTGCTCCATTGTATATGTTCTCCATTGACATTTTCGTTACATTTGGCAGACACTTTTATCCAACGAAACTTACGATGTCAGAACCCGGGGTTGATACAGTCTCCTCTGCAGCAACAAGGGTTAAGGGTCTTTCTTGCGCAAGGACCCACATTGGGAATTTCAGTGGACCTGGGATGTGAACCTACGACCCTTAGATTGCTAACCCAACACCCTAACCACTCAGCCACCCCATCCTGTACAGCCTATAGTACATATGTTTTATTGTTTTTTAGTTACTCCCCTTTTGGTTCTGTTCTCTGTTGGTCAGGAGCATCACAGAACAGGTAGGATTTGGGTGGTGGATTTTTTATGGTCAGTTCTACAGTGACACTGATGCAGTGATGGCGTTTTAGTGCAGCAGTGCTGCTGTAGTTTCATTTAAACACCTCGGTGACACTGCTGGGATAGGAATAATGCACCCACCTAATAGTACCTGCTCTGTGGTGCTACTATTGGGGTCCTGACCATCAGAGAACAGAGTAAAGGGGATGTACACAGTATGTACTGTAGATAATTTGGCTAAATGGACTACAGTCTGTAATAATAGAACTACAGCATCCATCTTTACAGTAGGTTGAACTGATGATATGGACAAGAAGTGGAGTAGATAGGAGGCGTGTCCAAACGTTTGCTGGTACTGTACGTTATTTGATATGTAGAAAACAGCAGTGATACACTAACTGGGAAAAAAAAAACATTTGATTCAGGCAGCCAAGTAAAACTTTTTAAATTTGTATGATGACTTCTGACTGGCGGCATGGTGGCTTAGTGGTTAGCACATTCGCCTCTCAGCGCTGAGGATTCCCGGTTCGAATCACTATCTGGGTGGAGTTTGCATGTTCTCCCCATGTCTGAGTGGGTTTCCTCCGGGTTCTCTGGTTTCCTCCCACATTCCAAAAACATAAAGGTAAATAGAATGCTCTAAATTGCCCTGTATAGTGTGTGTATGTGTGTGTGTGACTGTGTAAGTAAGTGTGTACCCAGCGATGGATTGGCGCCCTGTCCTGGGTGTATCTGCCCAGCACCCGAGATGTTCTCCCCTGGATGGGCATGGGAAGCCCCCCAGCGACCCTCATAAAGGAATAAGCGGAAGATAATGAATGAATAAATGTTCATAGTGTGCATCTGATAATGCACAACTACTGTTTTTTTTTTTGAGATGACAACATGACATAACAAATTTGAATTTCTTAAATTTGACGTATTTTATATAGTTTGTTCAATATTATCTGACTCTCCAGAAAGAATTGTATCTTCACAGTCCTTTATGCCTGAGTAATTGTGATTAATTGTGAGAATTAAATAACAGTGTGCATTTTTTGTATTTTTTGGTCTATTTTTTATGTCAGAAGGCACTTTGGGCCCCCGGGCATCTAAAGTTTATCGAATTTGGCCCTCTTTGCAAAAGGTTTGGACATTCCTGCATGAACCACAATCCTGTGACTACCCATGATGCACATACAGGCCTAAATCAAATGACTGGACAGGATGCTGCTACCTCTGACGTCAATATACCTAACTGTGGATGACCTTAGTATTTCTGATCTGCATTTCTTTTCTGGTGTATCCTGCCGGCATCAAGGCTGAGACCCTCATCGGGGGCCTGACTTCCTCACAGGGGGTCTGCCATAGTATGTTATGGACGCCTGCCTGCATGCGTGCACGTGTGCGCATGCGCGCGAGCAAAGCCGAGCCAGCTCTGTGGTCATCTCCAGTCTGCTTACAGTGCAGTCAGGAACATGATGACCAGAACCTGGAGTCACGACACACAGCGGTGGCTTTGATAAACTCACACAGCATCTTTCTAACACTAAGTTAATAAGATTGTGGTTGTGCTGATGAAAGCAGAAGCGTTCGTCCTTCAGCCCACAGGTAGCTGCATGCAGCCGGATCAGATCGGATCGGTACGTACCGGGAGGATGCTGCCGCTGCTGCAGGGACGCGGGGCTCTGGATGCGGCACGGGGAGCGCGATGACGGGCCACGCCGCCGCATTACAGCCAAACGCCGTGTACTTCCAACCCACAGAGCGTGCGGACCCGAGAGAATCACCTGCTGTTGACTTCTACCTGCCCCTTCTATTTCTGCCCACTTGCTGTTCGGTGGACTGAACAGATTCATGTGAGCCGAGTCGAGATGAATCGATTCTCCCGCGCCACTGAACTTTACTAGTGTAATGATAACAACACTCCTATTAATAATACTAGACCTTCTACAAATAACATATTTACGACTTCAAGACCCTTAAAACTAATATAACTGCTGATGATAACTAATAAACCACTTATACAAATAAATACATTCGAATAGTGCTTATAATCAACAGTAAAATAATTAATATTTAGTTTTAAATCAGAACAGAAACCATTCTTGTTTGAGTAAGCGAACAGCTCAATTTAAATGACTTCAATTTTTTCTTTGTATTGATTGTATTATTTTAATCAGCTTTTCCTTCAATCGTTTATTCACTTTATTGTATTATTTTTGGTATTTTCTTAAATTGTAGTATTTGTGTTATTTTATTTATCTTAAATGGCTTTTAAGTGTGCAAATAGAATGCAGTGTTTTTAGTCTTCATTGAGTTGTTATATTATATCATACTGCACATAACCATGTATTTTTGACTTTTTATATATACATATTCTATATTTTTATACTATACAACACGATGCCTTTTATAATTACATACATTCATTTAACCTACTTCCCACTTACTCTCCCCCTGCTGCTATAGCAAATTTCCCCATGGTGGGACAGTGAAGGATTATCATATCTTAAAGCACTTTTTTCAATTGCTTTTGTATAACGTGTTCTGAAAATAAGCATACCTTGCCTTACTATAATAATGCTGGTATAAAGTAAGAAATAATAATAATAACAATAATTTAATCTATTTCTGCTGGTAAAAGCGACACAATAAATACTCCAACTACTACCACAAACACTAAAGACTAATTAAGCTACAAATACTACCATTAATACTCTTAGCACAAGTATTAATATAGGTTCTTTCTACTATATTTAGCATTACTACATCCAACATAAATAAAATGTATAAACAATACATTAATTATACCAGTACAATGTTATTGGGCTTGTTTTGTGTGGTTTTGCATGTTTTCCTCTTTTATTAAACACAACCTGAGTTTTTTTTTTTTTTTTTGCATTTGCGCAACTGTAAAATATATGAAATCAGATATAATGTTTAAAGAGGTTTATTTAACGAAAATAAATGCTTAATGTCTAATGCTTCTTGTGGAATGCGTCAGTGAGTCAAAACCGACTTTGACTAAGTGATCTGAATCATCTGGGATGAATCGGATCCGAGAACAAATCCGAGTCAGTGTCGAGGCTGCCATTGGACGGTTTGGAGTGAGATGAAGTGAACGCGGCTGTCTATTGATCAGAATTCTCCCGCACTATTTTACTGTCGGTCATTAAATTCAAGCGGCAAATTACTTTTACTAATGTTAACCATAATTACACATTAATTCCACTTTTTTTCTAGTTGAACATTTCCCTCTAAATTAAACCAACACTGACTTTAAAACCTACATGTGGTCATTTAAAGTAAAAATGTTATTTATTTCTATGCGCAATAACATTTCTGAGGTGTTATTCTAGTATGTTAAGTAATCCAAAAATCCTTCTTATAATCTAGAAAATGGTTTTACTAAAGGACTAATTCTATATCTTCAGTAGTCCCGAATAAAAGCTGCACAAGCACTTGGTCCCGGCTGGTCACCATCCTCGGATCGGTTTCCAGCAGCCTGCAATTTTCCCTTGAGAATGGACAACGTAGACTGGGTGCATCATAGCTGTAGCACAAGCCTGCGGAAGACAGTGGCGTGATCAGCATAACAGCCGACTTTAATATTTTTAATAAGATTTTTTTTGGTTCATATATTTATTCATTCATTATCTTCCGCTTATTCCTTTATGAGGGTCGCGGGGGGGGAGGGGGGGGTCCCCATGCCCAACCAGGGGAGAATGTCTCAGGCACTGGGCATACACCCAGGACAGGGCGCCAATCCATCGCTGGGTACACATTCACTCACACAGTCACACACACATACACACACTATCCAGGGCAATTTAGAGCATTAAATTTACCTTCATGTTTTTGGGATGTGGGAGGAAACTGGAGAACCCGGAGAAAACCCACCCAGACACGGGGAGAACATACAAACTCCACCCAGATAGGAATTCGAGCCGGGAATCCTCAGCGCTGAGAGGAGAATGTGCTGATCACTAAGCCACCGTGTCGCCCTCAATTCAATATTATTGATCACAAAAGTAAGCACAGTGTTCCAACTTAACTTTCACAACCAGCCAAACCTGGAGAAAGCAGAAAACGAAAAAAAAAAACTGAGGCAGTGACCGACGCAACACGAGACGATTTCAGCTCTGTCTTGTCAAATGCACCACATATGTTACATAAAAAATTCACCAAGTAACTTTCATACAAACCAAACGGAGGCGTACTGATTAAAGGGAGCAACGTGAGATCAGTCGTTGTCTGTGTGTGGGGGGCAGGCGCTTTTCGTGACTAGCCAAAGATCGTTAAAACCTAGGATTTTCCTTTAGCACAAGTACGGATAACAGGCAGCGCCGGCGCCGGAGGTGCGGGCACTCTGTGTGACTGGCCAATCCCAGATCGTAAAAACACGAGCACGGATATTCACAAGTTTTAATCGTTTAATGCTCGTACTTGTAAAAAATGCTGTATCTGTACCGGATACTTGTATAAAACGAGTATCCGGCTCATCCCTAATACATAGTCTACACCAGGAGTCACCAACATGGTGCCCACAGGCACATAAGTAGTCCACGAGGCTGTTTTTAAAAGAGCTTACCATAGCGACACTTACTGGTGAGCTGCAAAGCGACACAATGTTGTGTGACCTTTCAGAACGCGTCACACGAGCTATCATACTAGCTAAACACGGCGAGTTAAAGGCAGATTTGTGCAAACAGTCTTTTTAACAAGACCGAAAAAACTAAAGGGAGTGGTAGCTCAGTGGTTCGAGTGTTGGACTGTCAATCAGAAGGTTGGGGGTACAAATCTCAGGTCCACTTAAGTTACCAATGTGGGTCCTTGAGCAAGACCCTTAACCCTCATTGCTCCAGGGTGCTGTATCAACCCTGTGTTCTGACCCCAAGTTGGGATACCTGTAATTCGCTTTGGATAAAAGCGTAAATGAAAGATATTTCAAAATAGAATAAAATGGCCAAAGTCAGCACATCACAGCTGACGGTATTTAATGATTTCTCCACGAAACAAGAACTTTTGAAACTGCTGCCCCTAAAGACAACTACAAAAGGAGTATGATTCTTGACGAGGTTCCCGTTATGATCGGCCGACATACAGGATTCATTGCACACTGTGGAGGTGATTCATGTATTACCACTGCATCATTGTGCTAAAATGATCAGCTTTGGCCACGTGATGACTCCCTTGTGAAAATCATAAATAGAATTCAGAATTAAACAGCATTGAACACTGAAGGTGCTATTGGAGGAGCAGTCAGCTGAATATGACATTGATATGTATCAGTTTCCTACCTGTTATATCATTTTTGTAAGATAATTATTGTAAGAAAGCAACATGATCGGTGTCCTCACATAGATTCATATAATAAATAATTGACAACAGCACACAAAGGTATACTGAGCAAATTTGTTAGTTCAGAAGTGTGGATCATACTGGTAACCCTTACATTCATTTAATCGAGTTCAGCTAGCTGCACCAATAAAATCCCATTTCATTTAATTATTTTTTTCATTTATTTTTAATAATAAAAATAAATTCATGAATTCATTCATTATCTTCCGCTTATTCCTTTATGAAGTTCCCCATTCCCATCCAGGGGGAGAACGTCTCGGGCGCTGGGCAAATACACCCAGGACAGGGCGCCAATCCATTGCTGGGTACACACTCACTCACAAACACACACTAAACAGGGCAATTTAGAGCATTTAATTTACCTTCATGTTTTTGGGATGTGGGAGGAAACCGGAGAACCCGGAGGAAACCCACACAGACACAGGGCGAACATGCAAACTCCACTCAGATAGGGATTTGAACCAGGAATCCCCAGCGCTGAGAGGCAAATGTGCTAACCACTAAGCCACCGTGCTGCCCCCCCCATTGCTGACATAATTTATTTAAATTGTGTAATAGTTTATTATTGTGTGTAATAGTGTATATTTATTGGATTATATCTAAAACATTTTTTTTTATTGTAGGTACTTTCTGATTTGTGTAAATTACTTCTTCTATGGAGAAACCGTAGCTGATTATTTTGGTGTGTTAGTCCAGCGGGAGGAACCTTTGCAGTTCCTTGTGCGTTATCATCGCTTCATTTCATTCACCTTGTACCTTGCAGGTGAGTTTGACAGATCAGTAGAAATAAAGAATGCAACTTGGATTGCTACTTGCATTTTAATAAATTTGTTTGTTCAGTACAGGCCAAAAATTTGGACACACCTTCGCATACCTTCTCATTCAATGCATTTTTTGTATTTTCACGACTATTTACATTGTAGATTCTCACTGAAGGCATCAGAACTATGAATGAACACATGATTATGTACTTAACAAAAAGGTGACATAACTGAAAGCATTTTATATTCTAGTGTCTTTAAAATAGCCACCCTTTGCTCTGATTACTGCTTTGCACACTAGCATTCTAATTAATTATACTAATTAACCCTTATAGGTACAAAACCATTTCAGGTGACTACCTCTTGAAGCTCATTGAGAGAATGCCCACAGTGTGCAAAGCAGTAATCAGAACAAAGGGTGGCCAGTTTGAAGACACTAGAATATAAAGTATATAAAATATGATAAAAAACTGTCATTTACTGAAAAGAAGTAAGTCTAAGTCCTTAGACCGCTGGAGAACATTTTAATGCTAAAGGAGTGAATTCAGCCTGTTAGAACATGTTAATATTAGAGATGTGGGAGAGACCCGTTTAGCTAGCCTGAATGTCATCGGTTCAGGTTACCCACATCCTTCACCAGAACCTTCACAGCGGGGTCAGTGGGTGAAGGCCAGACAAAATCAACATAAGGCTGAGCACCAAACATCAAAGATGCAGTCACGTTAAATTCATGGTGCATCACCGCCAATGCCGCAGTACCAGCCGAATATTCAGAGGATTGAAAATGTGTTATTCTTAAACTCCCCAGAATAATAATTCACATTACATTATTAATATGCAACAAAAAAGTGGCATGTGCATCTACCAGATCAGGGTCATTGGGTATGTCCAGTGCAATTATAAAGACTAATGCAAAGCTGATGAGTTTATGACAAGTCTAGCCAGGTTTCTCCACCCAGTGATGCCCCACTGATTGATCACATTATCTGGCTCTGGTTATATGGGTTTCTCGGCTTGAACTATATGATTATTACTATTATTATAAAAATAACTACCCATTATGAAGACTTTAATAACCAGAATGCAGTGCATTACATGGATCTTGGAGCCAAATATCAGCTTCATCCCAAAACCACTGTATAATTTTTAACATACATTTTGTAAATTGTCATTCAAAGCTGACACCATGCGTAATGTAGACGTATATCGTGGCGTTTTATGGTGAAGAAACAAGGACAAGGGTTGCCATCATCGTCAGAGACGCACACAACCTCTTATGTAGTCCATGGCCACAGTGCATCTCGGTAAACCTAGAACTGGTGGGACACCGGTCTACACTCTGCCCCCTTTCCTCTAACAATAGCGGACACAACGTGGACGCCACACAACCCCCCTCCCCCCTTCAGCAGTCAGCCGACTAGACTACACAGTCCACGAGTCACCAAATCAATCTCCGTCCCACCCCTTTGAAGCCAAGCCACAAAGTCCAAAGCCCAAACCCGATGGCCCTTACCTCAAGGCTGTGGTACGAGAGACCCGCTCTGCCTCTTTTAACCACCAACTTTGCGCCATGCTCAGTGTCCATCAAACCAGCCGCAAAGCACTCTAGTAAATTGGCCGTCTCTGGTCCTCATACTCGGCCATGTTGGTACCGCTACGCACGCGTGAATCCTCCAGTGACTCCGTGTCTTTCGTCATAGCCGGCGTAGACTCCATTGATGGACCTGGTGTTAAAACAGCTCACATTCCGTCCCCTTGTCCCCAACCATGGAGGACGCCACAGGGACACCACAATTTTCTGGTCCCCCATGGATCCGATGTAGCCAAAACCTGCAGCAGGTTACGGTAGACGATCCAAATACGAACAAAAGAAAGCAAGAAAAGAAAGGCGGCGTGTAAACTTTACGTTTATGATGCAATCCATAACCAGAAAGTTCGGGAACAAACTTTAAACATTGGCTTTTTTAACCTCCTAAGACCCGAACTATTGGCATAGCATGCGTTTTTGTCCACGCATGTGGACGCCAGGTCCTAGGAGGTTAAGTGTGTGGTCTGTTTGTATGTATTTGTAGAGTGGGCCATGTGTTGGTTGGGGTGTTTGTATGTTAGTCTGTGTCTGTGGCGACTGTGCTATTGAAGTTTGTGTTACTTTTATAATGCTATGGACTCTAGCAGGCTACCCGGCCATTGCTTGGACACTGTCCAAGATTTGGGATGAGGGTCTACCATCTTATTTGGTGGTTATAACTCAGAAACTGTAGAACATTTACGTTACATTTACATTTAGTTATTTAGCAGACGCTTTTATCCACTTATAAGTATTCCAACTTGGTTGGGGTCGGAACACAGGATTGATACAGCACCCTGGAGCAATGAGGGTTAAGGGTCTTGCTCAAGGAACCACATTGGTAGCTTCAGTGGACCTGGGATTTGCACCCCCAACCTTCTGATTGATAATCCAACACCCTAACCACTGAGCTACCACCTAAAAAATGATGTGTTGGAAAAATCTTAAGAAGAATATAAACAACCCAAAAGCCCATTTTTAAAAAAGCTGACTTAATAACTGAAAATTGTATCGGTACCTATTCCCAAATCCCTAATATGAGTATACATTTCTCAGTATCAGCCTATAGGGTCCGATCTGTGTTCCACACTGTGAGTTAATAAGTGTCCAGTGTGTACACTAATAAGGTGTCAGGGTTCATTTTATCAAGCTCCTCCCTCATGCCTGCTGCCCTTTCTTCACATATGGAGCACCCTCTATCAAGATGGTTGCCATGCCAGCCGAGAAATGGGTGGTGGTTGGGTGGGGT
>JAOUQT010009237.1:0-12264 GCA_025769995.1 Xyliphius kryptos | reverse complement strand
AGATCAGAGTTCATAGAAGAGGCCCACGAAACCTTCAAGATTTGAAGACTGTTTGTGTGGAAGAATGGGCCAAAATCCCACCTGAGCAATGCATGCGACTAGTTTCTCCATACAGGAGGCGTCTTGAAGCCGTCATTGCCAACAAAGGCTTTTGTACAAAGTATTAAAATAAATTTCAGTAAATGTGTTCGATACATTTTCCCTTTGCAATTCCACATAATTAAATTTTTGGACATCTATGGTTTGATTTCTTTGTATGTATGGATTACTTGGGTTGTTGAGGTTAATATCACCTCTAAAAATATATTTACTCAGAAAAATGTTGACGTGTTCAATACTTATTTCACCCACTGTAAGCAATACACACTCACTAGCCACTTTATTAGCTTCATCTCCTTGTTTCAACATTTATTGTACTTTTAGCATAGACATTTTTAAGTACTACAATTATATACCTCTATATAAACTGTTAATGGTTATGGTCCTGGCAAAACCACCACAGAGTTGGCATGTGCTGGTAGTGCACTGGTGCTGGGGGAGGTAAAGCAGAGCCATGTCAGGTGTGTTAATTACTCTCAATAAATGACACCATCGGCTCCGCCTTTCCTAACCGAGTGCCATCAAGCTACCGTCAAAAAGTAATATTTGGGTCGTGAATCTCAGGGGAAACACTTATGTGGTGGTGGTAAGTTGCACAGGTATGAGCAGATCAGACACAACAGTACTGCTGAGGTTATAAACCTTGCACACTAATACACACATCTCTATTATTGCTCCACTTAGTAGATGTAAATTCAGAAATATGGCTCGTGTGCTACATGCCTAGTTGTAGTCATCCTCTAAATCAAGTGGTAACCAACCTTTTTGACACTGAAAGTTAGTTCAAAGGTACTGAGTTATATGAGGAGCTACATGGTTGGTTACACATTTGTAGGTCGTAAAGTTTGATAATCCACATTCGGCAGATATTCACGTTTAAGACCGCAAGAGTCTGAATAAAAAGTACAGTCACTGTACAAAAACATTTAAAACATCATTTCACACTTAGAAATGTTTCAAGTTTAGTTATTATTTTTACTTCCTATCTGTTCTTTGGTTGGATTAAAGTTTTTTAAATTGACAACTGTAGGATCCTTATGTCAGCAATGTGTTTCTGTGACCGTGTTTTTTACACAGTATCTTGCAGGCAGAGAGACAGCAGTCATTGCAATTCCATCTTTATTAGCGCATTTTCTCAGAGGAATAAAGTGACTGGAGATTTTGAGAAAAGCTTGTTTCTCCATTCAGTCATGATTTATAAAAAGCTATTTAAAAGATTTTGGGACTTGGTAGCAAAATAACTAACATATAGATATATAAGTTAACTTGTATAAATAGCTTTTACTTCTATGGGAATTTCACATACAACAGAATGAGCATGTTATTTATAAGTCACATTCGCTAAATAACATGTTTGTTTTTTTCCTGCCATATTTGTGTTGGTGCTATTTCTAGGATTAGTCCTGCAGGCGATACACATGGTTCATGCAAACAAACCGGTATCGTGTAAATACATCAGTATTAAAAGGATGGTGCCTTTATGATGCTTATAGCTGTATAGTGTTGGTAAGTGATTTTTTTCCAGTCTAGCAATCAGAACGAAGACCATTGACTGAGGTCTGTACACATAATTAGTTTAAAAATAAGACAAGGAGATATGCCTTATAATGAGTGAGATGATGAGTGTAGTATGCAGATGTATCTGTGTAGTAAGTTGAAAACCATGAAACATTGGAAAGTGTTTAAACTTTAATGACATGTTCTCAGGTCATATTAGCAAAATAAAATGTTGAACCTAAAATGACACAGGGTGTGTGAGTGTGTTACACTGGAAAAAAACAGAAGTGTACAATGTGGCACAATTAACCAGTAAACATTGCTCTCTAAAACCATTAGCAACAAACAGTATAAGATAAAAACAAGCATCCGCACCTTTTTGTATGTTGTTTCCCCCGTGGGATCGATTCCACGATGGCCGATGGTTTTCTTATTAGTCTGTGAAGTTGAAGCACCCTGCAATAATACAACAGTGAACCCAGAACTTCCCCTTTAGAACATGAAGCATTAAGTGTAAGTTAGCAGACACAGCCATGATGGCAACTGACTGAATAAATAAATATGTTTATTCATAATGTAGAAAAATACATATGTTTGTAAATGAGAAAAGCTAAGTTTTTCAATTTATTTTCCCTTGAGACAGCTTATTACAGAGTCCACCTTTCAAATGCCATATTCTAAAAAAAAATATGAATATAAAAAATGTGGCATTATTCAGTAACAGTCAAAAGTTTAGACACCCTCTTCTTGCTCTATGTTTTTCACTCATAAGGACTTTGTAGTTTTACAGTTGCAAACTGTAGTACATCTGTTTTTTTTTTGTTCTTAGTTGACCTAGTCTGTCCTATTGACAGAACAGTTCTATAATTTGGGTGATTCTTTATGATTAATGTAGTTTCATTTAAACACCTCAGTGACACTGCTGGGATAGGAATAATGCACCAACCAAATAATACCTGATCTGTGGTGCTACTGGGTGGTATTAAGATCTTGACTATTAGACAACAGAGTAAAGGGGACAAACACAGTATGTACTGTAGTCCACATACAAATGGATTACAGTCTGCAACTGTAGAACTACAAAGTTACGATGAGTGGAGCTAATAACATGGAACAATAAGTGGCCCAAAAATAAGGTGTGTCCAAACTTTTTACTGGTACATCATGCATGAAATTTTTTTTTGTCCAAAACTAAAAAGCAACACAAAATAATTGCAATTCTTGAAGTAAAATCTAGTTTTTATTATTTTCAAAACAGTATTTTAAAAATAAGCTTATTGTAACAGTTTGAATGTACCCACGACACAGTTTTAATATCTCTGGAAATAATTTTGTTTACCCAACTATCTTCAAATACGAGCACTGGATAGAACTTTGATACAAACCGGATTCCAAAAAAAAAACCTAATTGCGAATAAAAACTGAATGCAATGATGTGGAGATGGCAAATGTCAAGATTTTATTCGTAATAGAACATAGATGACAGATCAAAAGTTTAATCTGAGTAAATGTAACATTTTAAAGGAGAAGTATGTTGATTAAAAATTTCACAAATTTCAAAGCACATAACGAACAGCTAGAAGACCAATTAAAATAATCAGGTTAACTGACAACATGATTGGGAATAAAAAGAGCTTCTCAGAGTGTCAGTGTCTCTCTGAAGCCAAGATGTAAGAGGATCACCAATTCCACCATTGTTGCACAGCAATACCAGAATGGTGTTACTCAGCATAAAATTGTAAAGACTTTTAGTTTATCATCATCAACCATGCATAACATCATCAAAAGATTCAGAGAATCCGGAACAATCGCTGTGAGTAAGGGTCAAGGCTGTAGAACTTTACTGGATGCTCCTGATCTCCGGGCCCTTAAATGTCACTGCACCTCAAACAGGAATGCCACTGTCAAGGAAATACTCAGAAATACATCTAGAAAGCATTGTCAGTGAACACAATCCACCGTGCCATCAGTCATTGCCAGCTGAGACTCTACATGCAAAGAGGAAGCCATTTCTAAGGAAGTTCCACAAGCTCAGACATTTGCACTGGGCCAGGGGTCTTTTGTAGAGTTTCAGCTGGCAATAACGGATGGCACGGTGGATTGAGTTCACTGACAATGCTTTCTGGAAGTATTCCTGAGCCCATTCTGTTATTCCCTTGACATTGGCAGTCCTGTTTGAGGTGCAGTGACATTTAAGGGCCCGGAGATCACGAGCATCCAGTAAAGTTTTACGGTTTGGATGAATGAATCAAGAAATAGCAATAAGTCAATGAGAATTATAGAAATAATCAGAGGTTATGGGAGAGAACCAGGGAGGGTGCAAGTGATGGATAAAACGGCAAATGAATCATGATATTTTAAGTGAAAACATCCTTCCATCAGTGAGAGCATTGAAGATGGAATCTGGCTGGGTCTTGCAGCATATTCCACCACTCAGGCAACAAAGGAATCATAAAAAGCAAATCAAGGTTATAGAGTGGCCTAGCCAGTAACCAAAACTCAACACCATAGAAAATTTCGGGTGGGTGTGGAAAGTCCCTATTGCCCAGCAACAGTCCCAAAACATCATTGCTCTGGAGGAGATGTGCATGGAGGAATTGGTCAAAAAAGCAGCAACAGTGTGTGCAAACCAGGTGAAGACTTAGAGGAAACATTTGCCGAGAAAGGCTACGTTACAAAGTATTGAGTTAAACTTTTGTTATTGACCAAGTAATTCCCTGGGTTTTTTTTTCTCATTTTGTCTCTCATAGTTGAATTGTACCTATGATCAAAATTACAGACCTTTTTTATCGTTCTAAGTAGGAAAACTTGAACAATCAGTGGCTGAATAAATACTTTTTGGCCCCTTCTGTGAGTGTCCATGGCATAGGTGATTTGCACAAATGTGAAACTAGAATATGGAATCAAGTCAAGTCTGTAAATTAAAATTGAATCCTGTTATAGAAGCTTAACCTCAAAATTAACACATATTTCATCTTCTTACTGGCTTAAAACACTTACTTCTATGGACGTCATCCTGAAGATTCCAGGAGCTCCTATAGAGACTGAAAAATATAAAAATGTTGAGTCAATCATGACAGCTCCTTATTCATACCACCACCAGAGCACTACAGAGTCTCAGAAATATTGAATTTTCTTTTAACTAGATGACTGGAAAGATTTTAAGAAGTAATAGCATTGGAACTGACAAATTTATGGTGAAGATACACTATATTGCCATCAGTATAACATCAAGCACCTAATCATGCAGACTGTTTTTACAAACATTTGGTCTCTCTCAGAAGCTCTGTAAATTCCAACATGGAACTGTAATAAAATACCACCTGTGTAACAAATCCAGTCATGAAATTTCCACATTCCTAAATATTCCACAGTCAACAGGCAGCTGTACGACAGCAAATTAGCCACGAAGTGGTAGGCCATGTAAACTGACAAAGATGGGTCAGCGGATGCTGACGTGCATAGTGCGAAGAGGTCCTCAAATTTCGGCCGAGCAAATCACTACAGAACTCCAAACTTCATATGGCCTTCAGAGTGTTTCTTGGAATGGGTTTCCATGGTCAAGCAGCTGCATCCAAGCCATACATCACCAAGTGCAATGCAGTGGTGTAAAGCGCACTGCCACTGGACTCTAGAGCAGTGGAGACGTGTTTTCTGAAGTGATAACTCACGCTTTTCCATCAGGCAATCTGATGGACGAATCTGGTTCCGGCAGTTGCAAAGAGAACGGTACTAATGTAACTGCACTGTGTCAAGTGTAAAGTTTGGTGGGGGGGTTATGGTGTGGGGTTGTTTTTTAGGAGCTGGGCTTGGCCCCTTAGATCCAGTGAAACGAACCCTGAATGCTTCAGCATGCAAAGACATTTAAGACAATTTCATGCTCCCAACCTTGTGGGAACCGTTTGGAGCTGGCCCCTTCCTCTTCCAACATGACTGCACCAGTGCACAAAGCAAAATCCAAAAACACATGGATGACAGAGTCTGGTGTGAATAAACTTGACTGGCCTGCAGAGTCCTGACCATAACCCAATAGAAATCTTTGGGATGAATTGAAGTGAAAACTTAAACTCTTATGTGAGTCAATGCAGATGAGTGAATACTTTTGGCAATACGGTGTATTTGATCATGTATAGCGCTATTACTGCAAAAATCTAACTGTATACAATAGATCTAGGAAAGGTAATCTGTCCATAGACTTAAATGCAATCAGAAAGACTGATAATAATAAACTTATCAAAGGGCATGATAACTTAGTGGTTCAGGTTACTCCATCAATCTTAGGGTTCAAGGTTGCCAATGTGGGCCCTAGTTTTACCAAGGCTATTGTATCATGGCTGACAGTTTGCTTTGAGCTCAACCATTAAGTTGAGATTCCTTTATGTCACAGAGTTTAAATTAAGATCTCCTTTAGCTGCCACAAAAAATTGATTACTCCCAAGTCCCAAGAATGTGTCCTGTCTGAACTATGTAACATATTCACTGTCATTTTAAAATAGAAGACAGCCCTATCACAATAATAAAAACATTAAAGTATGTTAAGTATTAGTCACTCAACAAGCAATTCCTGCAAAACCAGTTCCTACAGTGCATTGCTCTAATAGGAAATCAAAAAACCAGTCCAGCTGAGGAAATTATTTCAGCTGTCTGATTAGTAAAAATTGCATTGCATTGTCTCTTAGAGAATTGCTTTCTCTTATTAGTCACCACAAATCACATTTCTATTTGTTTTCCCCTAAATTTTCATTGTTTCTTATTCAACAAAACCCAAAAAGCAAGATTCACTCCATATTTCAGAGTTGACAAGGCACAAGGTCCTGCTTTCATTTCTTTAATGATGATTGTATTTGTGATGTTTTAATTTCACGGCACAGTGAAATGGTGCACAACCACACCAGCATTCAGATTTGCATTTATTATGAGCACACGAGCAGTTTTGTCAAAGAGATTCCAGGGTTTTCCAAATCAGGTTTCCTTTGGCTTAGTGAAAGTCCTATAAATTTATTTTACACTGCTCAATCACAAGCAAAATTATTGTATTTAACAACTCAACATGTTACTTTGTAACGCACTAAATCTACAACAGGAAAATGCCATACAAAAAGAGGCAAACAATGCTGGTTACAACCACTTGGCAGGTTTAGAATGGTCCGAAGTGTACAATTCTTGTGTCTACTTACATGTGTCAAGATAAGTGTCAACAGGCAGTCGTAGGCTTGTAGTTAAGAAACCAGCCTTGCACCCCTCACGACCCCGTGACACTCGGCACCCCTCACGACCGTTTACATATTGTCCCAATAATCATTAATATGTTTTAAAGGCTAGCCTGCAATTCCACTACTTTGCAAAAATTGGTTCATTTCACTGGACAGTATTGCTGAGTAAAATTCTTGAATAAGGATTACAGCTCAAGTAGCTTAAAGCTGAAACAGGATTTCTGTGTAAGAACAGCATGGCATTTTTAGAGTAAAGTAACTGAACAGCCGATTTTTGGTCAATGTAAAGAACAGTGGCAACAACAAAAAAGGCTGATCAACTTGAGCACTCTTAGTTAACTAATGGTGGGTCTTTAACTATTGATTTGAACCCTTAACATATTGAGAGTTGTTTTTTAAAGTAAAAAAATATAAAATCAAAAAACCTACATCCAATATACAGACCTGCTAATCACTAAATTCAGCCGTTTTCTTCAGTCTCTTTTCAACAGGTGTGTTAAATTAAACACCCAACAATCCTACAAATGCCTTCACTTAAACTAATATGTGCACACTGTTTTAATTTTTAAAGAGTACTTAACGTTATTAGATATTGGCAGGCATCATGTCAGTGATTGCATGCAGTACTTACTCTACAACACAAAACTACAAAACATTCATGCATGAGAAACTACCCACATTTTATTTAACATGCCCCAATAATCATTAATGTTTCAAAGTCTAATCCGCAATACAGTGCGCCCTGTCTACAACCAACCACATTTTTTTTTAATACAAAGTAAAAACAAAAGTGTTTGTACATGCTAAATTTTGTTGACATGGATCAAAGCACCAGTATGTACAAGCACCTGGTGTGTGACTTTTAGTGTGTATAACCACAAAACATATGCACATGCTAAAAAATATAAAAAGAAACTACAGCACACTGTAACTGGCTGCACCATTTAAGGTTTACACCTTAAACACCACAATAGGCACACATGCACATGTACCTCTCTGAGGAAAAAACCTCCTCCAAAACAAAGTAACAGCATCTGAGAACAATCATTAAAATGAGTCACAGAGGAAAAAAAGCACAGACAGATGTCTTCATATGGTGAGAGGTCAAAATGAAAGCAGAATAGAGATGTGGGCCATTTCTGACTGAGACATGACACTGCTGGCACTGGAAAAATAAGTGTGAGCCAAACGTGGCCCAACTACAAAAGCATTTATATGAAATCACATTCCAAAACACATCTGATCCTCGTTTGGAAGAAATATGGGGGTTACCCATGTGAGCTAGAATTGACCCACATATAGACAAAACTACGGCTGCATCAAATTTTCTGTAACCAAAATTATTCAGCTGAAATTAAGAAATGGCCAAACAAGTAAAATAACACTTTATCATCAAACGGGAAGTTCCGGTCCCTAATTATGATTTGCTGATCCATTTATCCATTGACAATAATGCACACCTTTGACCACTTTACATTTATATTACACTGTGTACAAAATTATTAGGCAAATTAGTATTTTGATCACATCATCCTTTTTATACGTTGTTCTACTCCAAGCTGTATAGGTTCAAAAGCCAACTATCAATTAAGTAAATCAGGTGATGTGCAGCTCTGTAATGAGAAGGGGTGTGGTCTAATGACATCAATATCCTATTATATGGTGTGCTTAATTATCAGGCAACCTTCTTTTGGCAAAATGGGTCAGAAGAGAGATTTGACAAAAATTGTGAGATAACTTGCAGAGGGATGCAGCAGTTTTGAAATTGCCAAACTTTTAAAACGTGATCACTGAACGATCAAGCGTTTCATGGCAAATAGCCAACAGGAGGGAAAAAAAGACGCAAAATAACATCCCACGAATTGAGGAAAATCAAGCGTGAAGCTGCCAAGATGCCATTTGCCACCAGTTTTACCATATTTTAGAGCTGCAAAGTTTCTGGAGTATCAAAAAGCATAAGGTGCACGATACCCATGGGACATGGCCAAGGTAAGGAAGGCTGAAATACGGCCACCTTTGAACAAGAAGCATAAAATAAAATGTCAAGACTGGGCCAAGAAATATCTTAAGACAGATTTTTCTAAGGTTTTATGGACTGATAAAATGAGAGTGAATCTTGATGGGCCAGATGGATGGGCCCGAGGCTGAATCAGTAAAGTACAGAGAGCTACACTCCGGCTCGGATGCCAGCAAGGTGGATGTGGGGTTCTGGTATGGGCTCGTATTATCAAAGATGAACCTGTGGGACTTTTTCGGGTTGAGGATGCAGTAAAGCTCAACTTCCAGACCTACTGCCAGTTTCTGGAAGACACCTGCTTCAAGCAGTGGTACAGGAAGAAGTCGGTATCGTTCAAGAAAAACATTAGTTTTATGCAGGACAATGCTCCATCACATGCATCCAAATCCAGCGTGGCTGGCCAGTAAAGGTATAAAAGAAAAAAAAATAATGACATGGGCCCCTTGTTCACCTAATCTGAACCCTATAGAGAACCTGTGGTCCCTCATACAATGTGAGATCTACAGGGAGGGAAAACAGTAAGCCTCTCTATGTCTATGAGGCTGTGGTGGCAGCTGCACGCAATGTTGATCGTAAACAGATCAAGCACCTAACAGAATCTATCAGTGTTGTTATATTGGTTTACCTGGTGAAAATAAACGAGTAAAATGGGTACATATTTGTTTTTTAAGTTGCCTAATAATTCTGCACAGTAATTGTTACCTGCACAAACAGATATTCTTCTAAAGTAGCCAAATATAAAGCACTCAAAAAAAGCCCTCCAACTTCCAATAATATTAAGCTTTGATTTTTATGAGTCTTTTGGTTTGACTGCCTCTCAAATACAACTTGCATAATAATTCTGCACACACTGCAATGCATGATATGTTTAATTGTTAAAGAAACCAGAAACCTGCTACTCAGCGATCAACGTTCATTTTAAAAATCGGACTAGATTGCATCACGGAAGACTAGTTAACTAATAATTTAAATAAATGCATTCATGTTTTTTTATTATAGTATGTTTTTAATAGCTTAAAAAAAAAAACAGGTCACTAGAGGTTGTGCATTATTGTGAATAAATGATAGGAAAGAGGATTAACTTTACTCCGCTTTACGTCATACCCAACAACACCGCTTCAATTTATGTACAATAACATGTGCCTCATGCCTTATTGCTTTATTATCCAACAGCATATTTATTAATGTTAACGTTTTGGTAGTTTAACTTTTTATTTTCTTTTTAAGCAAGAAACCAAAGCATGTTAAAGTTTACCCAAATGTTTTATTTTGTTCAGTTATCATTTTGGTTATTTCCCAAAAAATACTCTACATACAGCCCACATGTTTTAAAACGCCTCTGGTTCACATCTAGTAAAGACTGAGTAGTGCTACTGACATGTTACCTTTTTTTAAAACCCCAATCTGGTGAATATGTGGCCCACGTCTTGCAATGGCCCACATCTAGCGGTCTACCAAAATATTCACCTTTATCTGGTTGGTGTGTTATTTTTATTCCAGAGGGTGTCACTGAAATGTTTAAATGAAACACAGCACAGCAGCATTGTTGCACTAAAAAAAAAAAATAAAAAAATAAAAATAAAAAATAAGAAAATAAAAATCACGGGACAGAGGTGCACTGACACGTATCAAACAGCACCTCTTTTCCAAGATTAATTCACAATAATGCAAGCTATATAGAACATAGCAAATGTTCTGTAAACACACACTACACCTGATTCACAAAATCAGTGAGTCTACAGGATACAGTAAATTACTCATAATATAACATAAAACTCTAGTTTAACTTTTTTTTTTCTTACTGGGGGAGTTCGTCCCATCTGCAGAGACTGGACCAGCTGTAGCCATTCTTTGGTGATCATAGAGTTGTAGTTCCGGTTTAGTTACAGCATCTAAAAGCAAAATCACAAAGGAAAGAAAAAGAATGAGCAAAAACTTTAGTTAAGGGTCAGTTTGAGCCCAATAGACTTAATAGACTCTTAATGTCTTGCGTCACTCTGTAGCCTCATTAGGTCCAGATGTGCCAATCCAGGCATGATTCATTTTCAATAGCAAAAATTATTGGGGTATCCCAAAAATCCCACCATAATGTTATAAACTAAATACATTTAATAACACAAATAAAAAAATTTTAGACACACTGTAATTTAACAGTGAGGTAAATAGCTGCATTGATTTCAGTGACATTTTTGTGTATTTTAAGGATCTGTACTTTGACTCTATCAAAGCCAGTTTATTTAAACAGGCTAATTACAGTGATAAAGTACCATATATCCTAATCTGACTAGGCATCAGATGCATGTGTGTCTGAGGAAATCACAGACTTGCCGTTGTTCCATTTTGCAAAAATGAATTCATTTCATAGAACAGTAGCGATATGCCACATTTTTTTTTTTAGAGTAAAAGTCTTGAGTAAAGATTACAGCTCAACTATCTTAAAGCTAACGCAAAACCTACATTCACTAAACAGACCTCCTAATCACTAAATTCAGTCATTTTCTTCAATCTCATTACAACAAGTGGGTTAAATCAAACTTCTAACTATGCTGTCAGTCTAAAAAATATTTGTGAAATAACTGATTGTTCTAGGGAGCTTACTAATTACCAGGATGTCATCATTTTAACAAGTTAGGGCGTACATTTTGAAGTGGGGTGTTACGAAACATTGACATTAAACTGTGTACTAAAAGATTTATAGTATGGGTTTATGTGGCCAATCAGATGCAATCAAAATCCACGTCACCAATGGGAAGTGTCAGATAAAATTCACTGCCGCTGGACAGGGGAAACAAATTCTCTACAGTGACAAATCCCATTATTTGACAGGCTGATGGATAAGTCTAGGTTTGGAGAATGCCATTGTCTCACTGTCTGCACTGTGCCAACTGCAAGGCTTGGTCAGGGAGTGATAATGCTGTGGGGTTGGTTTTTGAGGGTTGGGCTGGGTCCCTTAGTTCCAGTGTAGTGAAATCATAATGATGTAGCATACCAATATGTTTCAGATAAGAATACTCTTTCAACTTTGGCCACTTTCAGGAAGGCCATTTTCTGTTTCAGCACGACGGTTAGTAAAGGCATGGTTGGGTGAGTAAGAGTTTAATTTTACTGTACAGAACCTTGACTGCAACCACACAACACCATTTGGAAGAACTAAAATGGATACCAAGAACCAGATCCTGTCATCCAAAATCTGACCTCAAAAATGTTCCACTGGATGAAAAAGCAAAACAGATTTCCTCAAAAATCTAGTCAGCCTTTCCAAAAGAGTGGAAACTTAAACTGCAAAGAAGAGACCAATAAAATGTCAAAAGTCCCATTTAAGTACTGTCACGTTAGCGTGCCGAAATAGGTAGCTCGCACAGAGGGGAGCTACCATTTGCTCGCACGGAGGGGAGCAGGAAGGAGCAGGAAGCCAGGTGAGGATCAGAGGAGCGTTTA
>JAOUQT010009236.1:0-22834 GCA_025769995.1 Xyliphius kryptos | reverse complement strand
AAAAACGAAAAAGTACAACTAAACTGATGAAGCATGAATGGGAGGAAGCTGGAGCCAATGTATGTGACTGAATCACCTAAAGGAAATAGCATTTCAATACAGGAAAGCTAAAAGAAAACCATCATTGACACCCAAACAAAAAAGAACAAGACTGCAATGGGCTAAGGAGAGGCAATCATGGGCTGTGGATGACTGGATAAAAGTTATCTTCAATGATGAGTCATCACTGAAGATAACTTTCATCCAATCATCCACAGCCCATGATCAGCATTGGGCAGGTGATGATGCTGGAACTTTTGTTTGGTGCCGTTCCAGTGAGATTTATGAAGAGGACTACCTGAAGAAAACAATCAAATTTCCACAGTCCTTGATGATATGTGGCTGCATGTCAGGTAAAGGCACTGGGTAGATGACTGGGATGACTGGTTAGTTCTTCTATCAATGCACAAGTTTACAGTGACATTTTGGATAGTTTTCTCATCCCTTCAATCGAACAGATGTTTAGAGATAATGAAATAATTTTCCAAGATGACAATGCATCGTGCCATTGGGCAAAAACAGTGAAGGCATTTCTTGAAAAAAGACACATTCAGTTGACGTCATGGCCTGCAAATAGTCCAGATCTCAACCCAATTGAAAACCTGGTGGAAATTGAAAAAAATGGTCCACAAGAAGGCTCTGACCTGCGAAACTAATCTTGCAACTGTTATCAAAGAGAGTTGGCACCAAATAGATAAAGAATACTGTTTGTCACTTATCAAGTCCATGCCTCAGAGACTGCAAGCCATTATAAAAGCAACTAAATACTAGAGATGTATTTTGAATGTTTTTTTGTTTATCTGTTTCTCATGATTCCATAATTTATTTCCTCAGAATTGAGTGATTTCATATTTTTTCCCCTGTGCTTGGTCAATAAAAGTAGCATTCACTGACTTTCACAATGTTTTCTCATTATTTCTTTGAGTGTTCCTGAAAGCCAAGAAGTTGCACTTTGGAATTACTTTTTATTGTATCATGGTTGAGTTTGTCTACTGAATAAAATGTCTGAGTGAGTTCTCATCGAAGACTAGTGATTCCATACTTTTTGCCAGGGGTTGTAGTGTTAAACTGGCCACACATGCTCACACTGGTGAATCTAAGAAATAACCCTTACTGTCAGGATCTGGTACAGAATTTGTGCAGAAAATCACAGTCACCGCATGATGCACATGGATGAAAGATTATGTCTTGTTGGCCATCAACTCACTCTGGTGTGGTTTAGAGACTAGACTTGGCTGTTATTATTTTGGTTTTGTTTAGTGACTATACCTGGCTGGCCATTGTATTAATCCTCGTATTAAGTTTTTGTTTAAAGACCATATACATATAGGCCATTTCTCTTAGGTGGTGTGTTAGGACTATTCTCATACAGCTTTATTAGTTTCCAGCCATGCCTTGTCTCTCTGTTTGCCACTAATGTTTATTAATTTCCAGCCCTTCATTGCTCAGTGCTTTTGTTTCTTTTTCCTCAGTTAATTAACTTGTTTTGCCTTTTGCTTAGTTAATTAACTGTGCTTCATTTTCATTGGTTTTCATTAGTCACATGACAGGGACTTTTCTTTTATATTCTATTCACTTCCGTTTGGTCTCTGTCTCGGATTGTTTATGTTGTAGCGTGTTGCGTGTCGGTTCTAAAGACAGGTTTAAAGGATGTGCCTCTTAGAGGACAAGTGCCCTTGGCACAGACGAATTCATAAGTTCTCTTACATACTGACTAAAAGGGATTTTTAGGACTGAAACGTTTTTAGGCGGTTCTGAAACGCCAATAATACTGTTTCAAACTGTTTCAAAAGCAGCCTTGGCAGGGTGCCCTGCAGTCCATCCATTGCTGACCTGTAGCTTAACGGGTGTGTGACATGGTTTAAATACAGCTGAGTAGCTGAACAGAACCAGACAAGGAGAGTCCTAGTTAAAAAAAAATGTTTATAAAACAATTCAAACCTCTCAGCATAGCCTTGGATAGTGTTCTTACCAGAAATTAAATCTGGGCCGAGCAGGATGTCTCTTTAAAAAGAAAGAATAGTTTGAATTCTACCTGCTTTTTGCAAAACAGTTGAGGACCTGGAATGTGTCAGACACAGGGCTGTGATGATTTTCATCACAGCAGGAAAAGGAGCAAAGGTATAGTGAAAATGGAACCAGATGTTTCCATTTTATTTGTAAAATAAAAACTGGTTGACGCTTACTCAGAAAACGCTTACATCCCTGACCAGATTGAAGGACAGAATGGCAGCTCATAAAGTCAACTGCATCCACAATTAACAGGGAAATGTAATTAGTAGAAGAGGCAAGAAGTCATTGTGGACACCATGAACTTAAAGCAGTGGCCTATTGGCCTGCTGGGCACATTTAAAATGGGGGTGAAGCCACAGTCAATCCTGCCATTCCCTGGTATTTGGAGGTTGATTTTTCACGTGAAAGGAACACAAATAGTGCAAAAATAGTTTGCTTTTATTAACAGATTATGAGTGGTTGACACCAAACATGTTGAAACAAACCATAACAGAGGATAACAAATAAAGATAAAGGAGAAAAAAGACACATGATGTACAACATCACTGAGACGACTCAGCACAGTGAACTGGAAATAACCACTTACATGAGCAAAGCTAGAGAAACAAGCACAAAAGCAAAGAAAAATAAAGAAAAGTTGAAGGAATAAAAATGCTGAAGAGGAGAAAAAAAGACCAGGCGCTAGGAAACAGGAACATGACCTGAAAATAAAAGAACCCAAGGCTAAAAGTTTAAAAGTTTAAAGCCTTCTCCGAAGGCCTAAAAATACCTAAATAACAGACCATTGTTAAATAAATTTTGGCCATGAATACTTATTAAATAATTTCAAATGTCTGTCTGCTTCCGTTCATAGCGTTTCCCTCTGTTGTGCACACATTCATCAGGCAGAGCTGTGTCAGGTGCATTAATTATCTTTAATCAAAGTCCATTGCCAATGACACCACTTTCTCCCCAGCACCACTCCGCTTCTGCCACAATAAGTAATCTACCTGTGATGCAACAGTTTTTTGCATTTTTTTTTAGCCATAAAATAATTAATGACAGGTGGATTCATTAATTATTCATTAACTATCAACTTTGTTGTGTAACCGAACAGGAGTTCTATAAAAAAAGAATAAGCCATTGACAGAAAAGGAACAAAATATAATTGTGAAAAAAATTGACAATGTAAACAACAAGTACTTTAACAAACACCAGGACTGTAGGCAAGACAGCTGGATGTTGCAACGTGGGTTGTCCTAAAATGGCAATCAAGAAAGTGTGGCATTAAATGTAAAAGTCTGAATACCACCTAAAAATGGGGTTAATTTATTTGGATTTGCCATTATGGGTGCAACTTCTTGAAATTAAAACTGGTGTGGCGTGATAGCTGGATGCCATGGGAGGTACGCTAAATTAAAAAAAACTCTGCACACACTCTTAGATGCCAAATAAAGCACCAACCTATTTTGGGTGCATTTTTGCCGAGCTGCTACCAACTCCACAGGGGAAACAAGAGTCAACCTGATCACCATGAGACTTCTCTTTCCAGTTGCTTACCTGATGGAAAGGATTCACAGTTCCCTGTGCTTATGAACTTTGTGATCCTAATTGAGTTGCTGAAATTACTATACTCTGGCACGCTTCATGGGCAGTGTAGCAAACAATCCCAGCAATGTGGACTAGAAAGTATTATGTCTAGTAGTGCTACTGGTGGACCCGAGAAGGCGGTGTGCAAAGTCTTGTTGATATTTGTGCTTTATGTGGCCCTGGCAAGAGGCAATAATTTGCACTGCTCTCACAGTCAAGGGCAGAATTTACATAATCATACATAAACCAATTTCAAAAAATACTTTATAGAATTTTTACATACTGAATTTAAATAGAATTTATATATTTTTATATACATAAAAACTACCTGCTGAAATATATTGACCATATATTTCCCCAAAAAGTATCAGTTTTTTTTTTTTGTTTTTTTTTTACTTTTTACTTTTTTTACACACAAAATGCAAGTATTGTTCATATGATAAAAACTAAATGCTAGATTAATCTATCTTAATATTCTTCTGTAAGCAAGCCTTACCTACATTAGTAATGATAGACAAGCATGGAAGATTGACTATTTGGAATCAAGATTTAGGATGCTTCATTATTTTTTTTAAGATTTAATTGATAATTTCACATTTTTATGTCATGAACTGGGGGTTTAGATGAGTTTGCATGTAATGGGCCACATCAAATACAAAAATGTTTCTACATTTTTGACAGCTACTCCCTGGTCATATTGGAATACCCTGCGGCAGTCCTTATCACATGTGCAGCTGTGCTTTTGGCATTCTCTCTGGCAGGGATTTTAATTGGTCCACTGCCGGACTTTTCTGACCCTTTATTAGTAAGTATCTGTATATTCATAGTGTAGAATTGTTAGAAGAAAATAATGATTATGTAATATAATAGTTTGTATTATGGACCATTATTTTGTTAGAAAGTCTAAGCTGTATGTGTTAAAACATTTATATTAATATATTAAAGGATACATCTTCACAAAACAGTGAAATCTGTAAAGTTGAAAAGAAATACAGACTGTTGAAATAAAGCCTGTACCATTTGTGTCATTTTTGGTGTATTTGTAGGGATTTGAACCCAGAGGAACAGATATTGGGATTCGGTTAGCAGCTTGGACAAAGCTGCAAGAAAGTACTGGGCCTGGAAAAGTACTATCTTTAACGCCTCAGCAATTCGAAGATGAAAGGATAATACGGTATTGAATGTGGTATCAATATGTACATGAAAATAAACTTTGTTGTATACTATAATAAAACCAATTGTATTATATTTAGTGAAGTAAAGAATAAAGCCCTTCATCACCTACATCGTTCAAGTCGAATGCTGCACACAGACTCTGTTGAAAGTACATTCTTTTGCAATGCTCCAGGTTAGTGGGATTTAAAAAATAATATTTTTAACAAAAATGTTGTTAGGCATGACACATAGTGAAGTGCCAATGAAGCTCTTTCTCATTATTACTGAAAAATGATTTAAAATAATGTGTTGTATTTTACTCATTGATTTAAATGTGAATCGGTCAGATGTGTGCATTACTGTCACGACTGGAGAAACAGCTCAGTCAGATTTTAAAACAGGAACTACCAATTTTATAACGGTTGATAATGTCACTGCGTGATAATATCACAGGCTACTGCCACACAAACAGGATGCCCCTAATTTATGTCAGATTAAAATGATACTAAACCTGCAACCCAGTTAGCAAGTGGTGTTGGGGGTATCACACCTCTGGCATTAGTTTAACAGCAAAAATTTCTCCATCCAATTTCCAGGTGAAAACCCAGTTTCCAGATTGTTTAATTGCCTCTTGGTGTTAATATGTGTAATAAAGTGCCTGTCTAAGTGTCTGCACTGTGAAGCAATTTGGCAGTTTGATAAGTCTGTCCCTGCCTTTTGCTAAAATGTGCTGGATGTGAAAACATGTTAACATAATACCAAAATGACAAAACTGCATTCATCTTGTTCATCTACCATCACCCTACATACCATAAGAAGCAATTTTAGTGATAATTAGATGAACAGTGTTTTAACATCCTCCTGCAACTTTCTCCAATGCACATATTTTCCCACTTATTTCTGCAGGTGAACATTATGCTCAGTTGGTCTTCCGCTCAGGGAACGCTGCAAGTCTCTGGAGTCTGAAGGCAATCTATTCCATGTGTGAGGTTGAACAGACCCAGGTAATGCAGAACCATTCTCTATCCTATAATTTATAATTTATTATTTACAATGTTATCATTTATTATTTACTGCCAAGATGGCAGGCTAAATATGAATTAAAAAGAATATAAATAAAAATTATTTTTCCAGAATAAATAAATCATCTTATACGACAATGTACCTGATATATTGTGAATGCAAATAGGGTGACTAGGATTAAAGGCAAATAAGCGGCCAAGAAAGCAAGCAGAAAGACATGAAGGTGAATCTGACTCTAAGCAAGTAGGGATTACAAACATCTAGTTATAGTAAATGAAAGTGGAACAGGGAATGAGTAAATTGAAACAGGAAAGTGTGAGATTTATAACTTTCTGTTCTTTCTATATACCGTCTGTATAACAAAGACACTGTATAGCAAAGGCAGGATCAACAAATCTTTTTGCATATGCAGTAGATTGAGAAAACAAAGGGCGAAAAAAAGTATTAAAAAAGATTTTTATTTTCAACTGCATATTTTAAACCAGAAAAACAATTCAATTGTGGACAAAAAAATTGGCTTTCAAATCACGGAAATGTTAAAAAAAAAAAAAAAAATACTCAAATCAGCTATGAATTGAGTAATTAATTAAAACAGAAGTCCCACTCTTATGGATGGAGGCAATTATCAAATTTATAGCAAATGGTGAAAAGGACTATTCATTTACTTATTCATTCCCCACTTATTCCCCTATTTGGGTTGGTTGAGGGGGATTCCCCATGCCCATCCAGGGGAGAACATTTCAGTCTCAGATACGTCACAGAGCCGTGATGGGAGCTGTAACAAATGGTAGAGCGGGGTTGGGCACCTTTCAAGCGACAATGTATGAGAAGGCCAAGGTGATGGAGAGATGTAGACTGGTGCAGGAGGAGGTGAGGGCAGAGTTGAAAGAGCAGAGGACAGAGAGCTGTTGGCCTGAAGCAACACGGTGCCTGGACAATGTGGGTGCAGGCCATTGACCGAAGAGTCACATGGAGCTGATCCCTGACGTGCTGAGCCACAGCGTATTAAATTCCTTGCCCAGGCAGTGTATGACATTTTGCCCAGTCCATCAAACTTCTCCATCTGGGGAAAAATTGAGTCTCCCAACTGCCCATCGTGGAAGCCATCAATAAGGGAATCAGCAGCAGTAGACAGTCCTGAGAGCGGCCCACCAACCAAGCTATCGCCTTCGTGAAGGCTGGTGAGCAACTGAAAAAGACCTCAGTAGGTAGGAACCCACCAGGACTCTGACAACTGGCAACTGCACTGGCAGTTGGCTGTAGACTTGGAGAAAAGCTCAAGTTTCACCGGCACATCCTTTTGGTGTCAGATGAGAAAAACGTCGTAATGATGGAACTGACAGTGCCGTGGGAGGATCGCCTGGATGAGGCCCACGAGAGTAAAAGAACCAAATATGAATATCTGGTCATTAACTGCCACAAGCAGGGCTGGAAGACCAAGTGTATGCCTGTTAAAACCATGAGCATGCTGGGTATTACCAGGTTGGAGAAGAGAAGAGACATTTAGAACATCACTGAGGAAGGTGGATCTGGATTAGGAGATGAGATCCATTGGGGTAGTAAATGCCACCAGAACACATGCCAGGTATGATTAACCATGGCTGGATCGCCTGGGCGCGGGTGTCAGATTGATGTTGAAAGACTCGATGACCTCAGGCTACATCACTGATGATGTGTTCAGGAGCATCCTAGGAATATATTAGATTAAAAAAAATTAATTGCTGGGCACACTCACACAGCCACACACTATTTGGCCTAATTTAGAGAAGTCAATATTTGATGAACCTAGAGCAAATTCTAAAAAGTGGCACTAGACATGGAAACCCAATCTCTCCTTTGTTGTTTTGTTTCTTGAACTATTACGTCAGGCAACTAGACAAAATGGCTTCAACTGGTTCAATCTCTTGATAATTTGTTACATTTTCTATGTAATTGTCTGTGTCAGTATGCTAAAAGTTGCATTTCTTTGTTTTTCCTTTCAGATTCGCACAGATGCACATTTTAAAGAACTCTGTCAGGTTCGTTCAGAGGCCAGGGCAGGGGCCAAAGGTAAAGAAGAATGCTGTCCAAGCTGGTCTTTGGGAAACTTTTTGGCCCTCCTTAACAACGTCAGTTCCTGTTTCAGTCTTACGGCACAGCATGTGTCTGAAAGCCTAAGTCTACTGAGATATTGTGCTCCTTACTACCATGATGGAAGTCTTGTTGCCCTTTGCGCAGAGAAAAGCAAGTATGGCTTTTGTGTCTCTGTCCCCCACTACTGCAAGCACAACAGTATCATCTATGAGATCCTGCATTACCTGGTGGATAAGGATTTTCTTGGGCCACAGACTGTTGAATACCAGGTTCCATCCCTCAAATATAGCGTCCTGTTTTTACCAGTAAAAAAAGGAAGTGCATTAATGAAGATGTATATTGACCATCTTGAGGGTCATGAGCTTATATGTAATTACACTACAATAACAGGTATGGATTTTGGGATTAAGCAACAGCTTTTTAAATATTACCTTTCACGTGACTCAGTCTATCCTATTCTTACTGTCATATCATTGCTATTTATAATGGCCTTATACCTTAAATCATTCATTTTGTCAGCCATATCACTGGTTGCTGTCATATTGTCACTTTTAACATCCTATTTTTTCTACAAAGTTGTTTTTGGTCTAACATTTTTTCCGATACTCAATCTCATGGCAGTTCTTATTCTTTTGGGAAGTTGCTTAAATCATGCATTGACTTTTAATGACTTCTGGAATTCTCAGCAGAGCCATAATCCTCCAGTTGCACTAGAAAAAAAAATTCAACGTGTCTTACAGGAAATGGGGTATTTGATATTGGTGTCCGGTCTGACATCAAGCATGACGTTCTACTCAGGCTGCATGAGCAGCATCACTGTGGTGAGATGTTTTGCTGTGTATTTAGGTAGTGCCTCTTTAATAAACACAATATTTGCTCTCGTTTGGCTTCCCTGTATCATAGTTTTGCAAGAGCAACATGCTGCAGCATCTCCCACCTCTGAAACTAAGTCCCCATGGAAGCCTTGTTGTTTAAACAATCTTAGTGGATTCTGGGATTCCAGTTCAAGAAAGCGGTGCCTTTTTACACTGGGACAGAAACTACGGAGTCTAAAACGAGGTCTGACTGACACATCCAATTTAATTTTTTTGAAAATACTCCCCTGTGGGGTGGTTAAGTTTCGATACATATGGGTCTGCTGGTTTGCAGTGCTGGCTGCAGGAGGAATCTATATATCATGTGTGGACCCTGGCATGAAATTACCATCCTCAGACAGCAGGGCAACTCAACTGTTTCGATCCAGCCATCCTTTTGAGAGATATGATGCAGAATATCGGCATCAGTTCATGTTTGAGCGAAGGAAACAAGGAGAGGATGAACCCATGACCATGACACTAATTTGGGGTGTGCTTCCAACCGATGATGGAAATTATTTCAATCCGAAAGGTAATGGCTCCTTTGCTCTAGATCCTGAATTTAATATGAGCAGTTTCAAAGCTCAAATTTGGCTAAGGAAACTTTGTGGAAATATTAGGAATCAGAGTTTTTATTCTGTATCACCACCAGAACAAGAAACGGCAGAAGACAACATCTGTTTCATTGATAAATTAATACATTGGGTATCCATTCGCCACTGCTCTGAAAATGGAGATGCCTATAATTTCTGCTGCAATAATATCTCTTTTCCCTATCCTCCCCATGTTTTTGAGCAGTGCCTAAAAATTATGGTCGCAGAAGAGCAGGCAGAAGAAGGTCTGCCTAAAAATTGTGGTCTCCGTTTTGATTCACATGGTGAAATTTCTGCACTTGTCATGGTCTTTCAAACTTCACAGCTTTACAGCTTCAACTTTAGCAGAACTTCACATTTCTATAAACAAATTACATCATGGTTTAACGAAGCAATTTCCACAGCTCCGCATGGACTCCAGAGAGGATGGTTCATAAGCCAGTTAATGTTGTATGACCTTCAGCAATGTTTAAACTCAGAGACACTGGAAGTGGCAGGATTTTCAGTAGCCCTAACATTTGCCCTGCTTTTGTTAACTACATGGAATATACCATTAAGCATTTATGTGACTTTTGCTGTTGGGGGCAGTGTTTTTGTTACCGTTGGCCTCCTTGTGCTTTTAGAGTGGCAGTTAAATAGTGTGGAAGCACTGTTGATTTCAACTACAGCAGGACTCTCTGTTGATTTTGTGGCCAATTACCTCATAATCTACTGCCTAGCCCCATACAATGACAGATTGGGCAGAGTGGCATATTCTTTGAAGAAAATGGGTTGTCCAGTAGCCACAGGGGCTGGAGCATACTTTTTTGTTGGAATTATAATGCTACCTGCAACTGCACTACTTTTCAGAAAGCTTGGAATTTTTTTCCTGCTTGTCAAATGTGTTGCATGTGGATTTGCTACTTTTTTCTTTCAGTCACTCTGCTGCTTCTTTGGCCCTCAGAACAACTGTGTGGAACTGGTGTTGCCCTGTGCTACTGTAAGAGCAACAAAAAACCTACTGCCTTCATGTTCAAGTGCTGAAGTCACAAGTACCAGTCCTTCAGTTAATGGAGCATTTGGCTGTGGTACAGGCACCGGATTTCAAGGAAAACAAAATTTTAACAAAGAGAGTGGACGATTCCTTTGCCCCAAACATCATCATAGACATTACCAGCCAAGCATAGAGAGAGAGCCAGAACAGTATGAGCTGCAACCTTTAGCCTGTCATTTGAGTGACAGCTTTGAAAATAGCACTTGTACCAGCAAGCTGTCGAACAGACCCTCTGTTCTTTCAGATGACATTGAGTTCTGTGGGCTCAGTCCCAAAAAGTATTACGACAGGAGGAACACAGATGCTGCCAATGAAAAAGTATGCAGCAGTCACCTTAAGGACTGCAGTCCTCCCCTTGCAGTCCAGACCTCATCTCCTTACAAAGATAGCAAGCTACGACCAGGAGTGGTTTCTCCAATAAGAGACAGGCTATTATGCAAAAACTGTCACAGCCATGCAGGAGCTGAAATTACCCTGTGGAAAGTATCTTTGTCATCCTCAAGCATGGAAGATATCATGGTTACTGAGACAACAGAAAATCTACTCAAAAGGTCACCGTCTATGAATCGGGGCGAAAGATGTCATTTACACAGACAACCTTCGTCATGTCCATCCCAGAGTTCTATTGAAGGACTTGAAGATTCTAATGAGACTTGCTTGAGTGACACTGAACCCACCGTCTTGGTAGAACCATCTACTGATGCTGACAGACAGCCGCAACCAGGATACCTCAATGGCAAAAGAGATACCTTACGGCTGTCTTTGAGAGAAACAGTTTATGATTTTGGTTCTCCAGGGTCTGGAAGAGGACGTACAAGCCAAAGTGACCTACCTGTAATCTTACCAAACAGTCAGCCTGACTTACCTGATGTTTGGGTGAAGAGAGACGGGAGACATGAAGATAGTAACTGATTAATTGTGTTTTAATTGTGTTTTAATTGTCTCTACCCCAGGACCACCACTCTGAAAGCTGTGGTGAACATGTACAGTGCATTAAACAAACAATCACTTATAACCTGTAAATGCCTCCAAATGACACAAAACCACTGATTCACTCACAAAAGCCACATTATTCAGTTTATTTAAAAACAAATCAGTATTGATTTTAAGATATTGTTAAAATGACAAAACTACGTGAGTCAATGCTGTATAAAGAAGCACTATAAAGGATGTTTGAGGCTTTTAACCCATCGTCGTTTGTTTTATAAAATATATATTTTTTAAGTATTATTTTTTTCATTACATTTTCTGCTGGGGTGGCACAGTGGCTAAGTGGTTAACACGTTCGCCTCGCAGCACTGGAGATTCCTGGTTTGAATCCCTGTGTGGGTGGAGGTTTCATGTTCTCTCCATGTCTGTGCGGGTTTCCTCACAGTCCAAAAACATGAATTTAAGGTAAATTGAATACTCTAAATTACCCTATGTAGCCTGTGTGTCTGTGAGTTCATGTGTGTTCAAAACGTTCTCACCCTACACACTAGAAGAGGATTAAGTGGAATATAATGAATGAATGAATATGTATGAATATTTTTCTAAAAAAACAACTATTTTGAATAATAACATGCGATTTTATAATCTTGTTTACTTACCATCATATTTTTGGATTGTGGCAACGGAACAATAGTTTCTGGGGGAAATCCATGCATGGGAAAACAGATATCACACCAAAAAGACCATCGTCACGTTTCTGTCACCATAGTCTTTCCAATTATGGTTCGCTTTAGTTTATAAAGCCTGCATACTGATTATTAGCAAAACCTCTGACAGGTGCGATAATTGTTAATTGCTTTTGGCATTACACTTTTCCCCTAAACATAACCTGTCATCCTCCACACTCCTGCTACATATAAGTTTGCATGTTTCTGAATAAACAGCAAAATTATTAATGAAAGAGCTTTAAAAAGCGCAAGTCCACTGAGTATAAGGTCTTCTTATTCAAACCCGACATGAGCCATAAATGTAGGGAAGAGTAGGACTAGGTTTATTAGCGCACAGTAAATTTTAGATCATTAAAAGGTACAAACCCAAAAAGAATGCCTTTGAAATATTTGGTCATGTTATATAAATATTTTAGAGGTGTAGGTTATTATTATTTTTTTTATAGAAATGTAATGCTGTATTTTGATCTTAATATAGAGATGTGTCCTGAAATGAGTGTAGCTGCTAAACTGACAGACATTGGTACATGGCTTGAGAATCATAAATAAAATGTTAGATACTATTTGCGAACATTTTTACTTTCTGGTTGGTGTAGCTTCTTGCATTTTAATAAGTGCACACTGGACCAATGAGGAATAAAAAAAAAACCTATTTAAATTACTCCCAGGCTCAAATATGGCTTTGTGACTTGACCAAATGATATCATTTATCATTAATCCTGAGTAATCGTGAGTATACAGTAATCCTCAGTGCCAAAATACTTGAGTATGTAAACAAATATGTGCATTCAAACTAAGACATAATCATTTTATTTACTTATTTACTATGTATCATATGTGCTCTATTTCATTATTATACAGTACCAGTCAAAAGTTTGGACACACCACCTTCTTGACTTCAAGTCAACCACACTTCTGTAAAACCAACCTGTCCAGTTAGAAAGAAACACTGATTGTGCATCAATTTTACTTGTTGTTGTGCAAATGGAACAAACTGGTACAAACGAAAGGCATTTGGCAAGACAATCCTCATAAAGGACTGGTTCTGCAGATGGTGACCACAGACTTTTTCTCTGTTCTCATCCTTTCTGTCAGGTAGCATGAGGCGGTGTCTACAACCCACAGAAGTTACTCAGGTAGTGCAGCTTATTCAGGATGGCACATCAACGTAAGCTGTGTCAAAAAGGTTTGCTGTCTGTCAGCACAGTGTCCAGAGCATGGAACAGATACCAGGAGACAGGCCAGTACACCAGGAGACATGGAGGGGGCCGTAGGAGAGAACGTTCACTGCCTCATCAGGAGCATGCCCAGGCGTTGTAGGGTGGTCATACAGACACATGGAGGCCAGCCACACACACTACTGAGCCTCATTTTAACTTGTCTTGAGTAATTTCCACTGAAGATGGATCAGCCTGTCATTTGATTTTCCACTCTGATTATAACAGTATGATTCCAAATCCAGACTTCCGTGGGACAATAATGCTGGATTAAGAATAATGCACCAACCTAATAATACCTGCTCTGTGGTTTTACTATTGGGGCTGTGGCCATTAGAGAACAGAGTAAAGTAACACAATATGTACTGTAGTTTACAAATGGTCCACAGATGGACAAAGGCTTTATTTATGGTGAGTGTGGCTAAACGTTTGATTGTACCAAACATAAACAGACATTTTATAAGATTTCCATCCACTGGTAATATATAATCTGCAATTTTAATTTAAAAATATAATAATCTGAAACCCACTTTAATGACATTTCCTTCTTTTTGAAGCAATAATAAAACCACATATTTTCCAAATTCTTAATTTTTTTTTCCCAAGCATACAGTTTATATTGTTAAAATGTTTTTTTTTTCTATAACTATCATTAATAATTGTCTTTATGCTCATGGGTTAAAATAACAAAAAACTACTTGGACTTGCCAGACAGTCAGGTGAAGGGTAGACACAATCACATTTTGGGCCACTTCAGGATTAACACACCTGTCTTGAATGTCTTAAAACTGTGGGAGGTGACACGTGCAGACAAAAGGAAAACTTTTAAAACAACAGAGAAAAGACTGTTGCCACAGGAATCGAATCTGGAACTACTTGCTATAGGATGACCATAAAATGTATTGTGATCTACAATATCTTCATGTACAGTAAATGTACAATGCCTTTATGGGTGCAGCATGTTCTGAATTTTAAAAGTGTACATCATTTTAATATTTTAACCACGCACAATTGGTCTTACCTGTCTTTTAGTGTTGTATTTCCGACAGGTACACAGCTGGTTTAGTTATATTTTATGACAGAGATTACTAAATTTATGGCCAGACATAAATCTGAAAACCAGTTAAACTCACATATTAAAGACTAAGCCATAATTCTGAATCTTGAATCAAATTAAATCAAATAAGCAAATGGGTTATTAATGATATGCTGAATGTTGCAAATTGCTAATAACTCAACGTTAAAAATTACAGGTCTTCATGTTTAACAGTGAGTGATCTCTTTTGCCTGCTGTGCGTACAGTATAATTTGTCCTCCACATTCAACCCATCCATGCAGTGAAACAAACACAATGAGTAAGGTGAGCATATGTACCCAGAGTTGCGCGCAGGGTCACAGCACCCAGGGAACAATTTGAGTTGGGTGCCTTGCTCAAGGGCACTTCAGCCATAGTTCTTGGTGGGACCGGAAGTCAAACCAGGGACCTTCAGATTGCAAGGCTGGTTCTTTAACCACAAGCCTACGACTGTGTGCTTACTGGTCATTGAGCACATCCAGTTTTATTGCCAATTAGTCAGAATGCTGAAGGTTCTATGTGTATAGGTAATTAAAATGTCACTGCGGTCTTAGTTTCCATTGCAATTTTATGGTGTGATACCAATTATGGTACAAAGTGCCAAATGTAAAGTTGCGGGTCTTTGTGTTGTGCCACACTTGAGCACTGTGCTATTTTACAATATTTGTCACCTGTTCATGTACAACCTCAAGAATAAATGAATGACATATAAATACAATAAAAACATTAATTTTACAGTAAATCTGCCTTTGCATTAAATCACGCATCACCATGTATATTTGTTTGACACTTTTATTAGCTCTTTAGCTGGGGCCAAAATGAAGATGACAATTCAAGTATGTTTATACTAAAATGTTTATACTAAACAGTTTTTTTTAAAGGAATTAAAAAGAATTAAAAGCAAGATCTCAAAAGTTATAGCCCTTACAAATAATTTTTATTCTCCTTATATTTTCAAAAAATATATATAAAGAGGCTTTTAGTCCTGCACCCAGTCTTCTTTAGCCCAATCAGGTAATTTTGTAGCATATTCAAAGTTGGGACCCTTGTAACGCAGTGCATGTAGATACATAACCAGTTCATTGTCTTTCGGGTCGGGACGTGTAATTTTACATTCTGCACATAAGTGATCTTTCACAACCGTGGATACATTTGGAGTTGTATCTGACCCCTGATTCTGAGGTGATCGCACTAATTGCGTTTCATTTTTCTTACCGCTTAAAGTAACACAGACCTGGGTCACTAAATGTGTTTCCAATGTAACAGAATCTTCTTCAGATGCAGTGCTTACAGATTGAATGTCTCTGTTAACTGGGACACTATTCATTGCTTCCACTTGTGGTTCATTCTTTTCTGATATGACTTCATCAGAGACATCCAAGAGGTGCAAACTTTCATTGGAACGATGCTCCTCAATTAGGGCTTCAAGAAGCTCCTGGTCATTCTTTTCCATAAGGCCCCCTTTGCCTCTGGTTGGGCCCCAAACAGAAGATCCATAAATTGGATCATTGAGAATCGGAAATCCCAGAAACTGGAGATGGACACGAATCTGGTGTGTACGTCCTGTGAGTGGGAGACAACGTACTACACTGGAACGCCCATTATAACTGAGCTTATGAAAAACTGTACGACAATCCTTGCCTTTGGGGTCCACCCTGCAGAGTCCCACCTTAAAAGACACAACCAGAATGGGTTCCTCACACACCACCTCGTTATCTGGAAACTCCCCCTCGACACGGCACACATACTCTTTCTCCAACTGCACAAAGAAAATGAACCACAACTTTGCATCAGGATTTATACATTATTTATATTTAGTCACAATGGTTTACTGGTTAGTACGTTCGCCTCTTGGCACTGGGGATTCCCGGTTCGAATCTCAATCTGGGTGGAGTTTCCATGTTCTCCCTGTCTCTGCGTGGGCTTTCACTGGATTCTCAGGTTTCCGCCCACAGTCCAAAAAACATGGATTCAAGGTAAATTGACTGCTCTAAATTGCCCCATATAGTCCGTGTGTTTGTGCATGCGTGCGTGTCCTAGGCCCAGTACCCGAAATGTTCTCCCCTGGATGGGCATGGAGAACCCTCCTGCAACACTAGTAGAGGATTAAGTGGAAGGTAATAAATTAATATATTTAGTCATAATAAATGATTTATGTTTCTTATTTGGTTCAGTAGAGGACATCACCAGTAATTTGGGTTTGTTTTTAAACAATGATTTTAGAACTGCATGTATAATCAGTTATAAACAATTACTTGACTGCAATATATCTTCTGTGTGCATCATCTTCGCAAACAGAGAATAATACATCTGTGCTGATTTCACTAAAACTTCTGATAATCCACAAACTTTATATTGCCAGTTTGTCTCTCACTACTTTCACTGCTCGTTTCATCAACTATATTCACCATGTAATTAATATACACTTGATAAATGCACAAAAGCGACTGTAGTACATCTGTTTTCCTGTGAACTTTAACACTGCTTTAGCTTTGTTTAAAGGTCAAGGTCACAGCAGCACTGCTCATTGTGAGCCACTTATACCAGAAAATTACACTAAAACTCCAACAGTAATATATTGCCATTGCAGTGCTAAAAATGAACCATTACAATTTGGCCCTTGTTAAACTCATTAAACTTTTAAATCCTTATGTGTGCCCATTTTTCCAGCACAAGACAAATACCTTCAGGGTTAAATGTTTAAATTTGAAATGACATTTTAGATCCCACTAATTAAAAGACAAACTACTAAGCTCACTAACATTCTGCACTTGTTTGAATTTCTCTGCAAAAGTGACAAGAGATCGCGGACTGACCACCCCACAATTTATCAGATTGGTTAAAATCAAAAATTTATTCAGGCCTTGATCAAATCTATTAGTGTGCAAGTGCAGTTGATGGCTTGTTGCATAGGATGTGATTCAGACACAAAAATGAAGAACAAACAGTCAATAAGAATTATTAAAATGTATCCTAACCTGTCGATCTCTGACCATCTGGTCAAGTTTTTTGGACATGGTCAATGTGCGGGCGAAGAGAAGGACACCGGAGGTAAGTCGATCCAGTCTGTGTACTGTGTGAAGTTCACATAGACCTTTTTCTTTTCCCAGAATAAAGATGACAGTGTTGTGCCGATAACGACCACATGGGTGCACTGGGAGTGAGGCAGGTTTGTCCACAACCACTACATCACCATCGTCCACCAAAATCTCCAGTGGCTGTGCACTTACTGGGGGCTCATGTCGATGTACAGTGTTCCTCATAAAGTCATTATTCTAATAACAAAACAAAAACAAGTCATTAAAAACAACATAAAATACTAGAAACCCCCAGCTCACCATGACGTCAAAAATAACATTTTAATCAGTCACTAAGCATTTTTTCCTTGACACTGTCACTTCAGCTTGCTCTTGGGGTTTAGGCTCATGACACTAAAGATTTAGTGTTTATAAATAAGTGCCTTTATAATTAAATTACTTGGACTTGGTCAATGGATGTTTTACTATTGACATTACATTTACATTACATTTTGTCATTGTGAAAATGCCTAAAGATTGTGAAGTATCCCATCTTGATGGTTGAAATCAGGACACATGGTTAATACAGCAGCCCTAGAGCAATGAGGGCTAAGGGCCTTGCTCAAGGACCAACTTCAGTGGTCCTGGGATTTGAACCCACAACCTTTAGATTGATACCCCAACAACCCCTCCACTGAGCAACTACACCCCATGATACAGAACACATGCTAATGAATTTCTTTTCGGGACAATCATTTATTCAGATGCCCCAAACAATATAAATGAGAATTTTTCAGACAAGATAACTTTAGTTAAGGCTCCTGCAGCTCAGTTCATGTCGATTGTCAGTCTGTTAAGAAAGTTTTTTTTTTCCTTCCTCCCGAGAAATGGACTGGTTTTTTACCAGTTGTATTGTAGAATAGGGTTTAGAAGTTATTTTACTTTCTAGACTATCTTTGGGACCATGAAGACATCTTTACAGCAAATGAACCCACATTTCGTAATCAATTTTACAAGCAGAAACACTCTAGCCTGTTAAAACCTTAAGATGCAAAGTGGTTCAAGTGAGGAAACCGAAAGCATGTGGTTATCAAGATTTGATTACTAGAGCTGAAGAAACTTTGTATCCATGAATCAAAATGTAATAAACTAAAGAAATACAGACATGACAATATCAGAAAATTAAATAGTTTTAAAGTAATAATGACTAATGTTTTTGCAGAGATATCCATTGTTAACTAAAGACAATTTCACACACCACCACCCTTTAAACGCAAGCACTATGGTTTCTTATTCAATTAGCATTACCATGACATGACATGACAGGAGCTGTCCAGTCTAGGTTGTTAACTTTCTCCTGATCTAAAAAAGAGTTTCAAGGCAAGGAACGACTTTGCAATTAATTGCAAGTAATCTAATATCTCTTTAAGCAATGAACAATAGAGTTCATGCAAATTTAGTACAACACAAGAACAAATACCAATTAGTATTTCTCTTAGATATACAGTGGAACTGAAAAGGCATCTCATATGTCTACATGCCAATTTGAATACTACATCACAAGCCCACAGCACTCACACTACCATATTTCTTGTAAACTGAACAGGTGAAAGGGTGCATTTTTGTTTTAGGCCTGTGGATTTAAACACAACTTAAGTCTTTTTAACAGAAATTTACATTTAATCTCGAATTAGTAAATCTTAACTCAACCTAATATAACGTTTTTAGCATCAAATCATAGTGATTGTTACTGTATGTCATTATTATATAAGTAGTATATAAAAACACGGGTCTATTCAATCAAAACAGTGTGACTTGAATTCCGAACCTTTAGTGTTATATTTAAATCATCCACAGGAATCTCGTTTAATCTTATACGCCCCTCCATCACCGCTTTCTTGTAATACTCTACGGGTTCTCCACGAAATTCACTGCTAAAGACTTCAAGCAGAGTTTTTCCGATCCATCGACCTTTACAGTAGGTTTTAAAGTCGAAGTAATAAGGGTGCACTTTTCTCAGGCCTCCATCAAAATAATAGGATGTTTCAGAAAAGTGCTCTTGATTAAAGCTAACTCCGGGGTTGCGTTTGTGCGGAGGAGGCACATATCTTTCTCCAGGTTTTAGCAGTTTGCCTCCTCTCCTCTTCTTTCCTCGCCTGTTGCTCGGAGCTTCGTCTGTGTCCTGAACTTTCCGTTTGCTGCATCTATCTGTCGCCTCCGGATCTTTTGGCTGTTCCGCTGTAACCGCGTTAGCTTCTCCGGCCTTCGTTTCGTCACTGTCCATCCTCCTCCTGCAGTAGTGTTTCACCTGCCTTGTGTTTCTATTCAATCCAAGTTTTTTTTGCAGTGACAAAACATTTAGCTTCGGAACACATTTATTTATCTCTCGAATAGATCCATACAAGCATGTCAACCACACCGCCCGCGCCAGAATGCCGTCCTTTTATTATGTCGCATTCTGATGACATCAGCTGTGAACTTGAGTTAGACGAAAGCATGTTTTTATCGAGTTTTTTTTTAAAACTAAAGCTGAATAACATTTTTATTCACGAAACAAAATGTAATAACCAAAATAATACACGACAGCGTCAGAAAACGTAAAAGTGCTAAACATTAATGCATTTAAACTATTGGAATATCTCGTTCAGAAATATAAGATATAATATTCCATCCATCCATTATCTTCCACTTATTCTGGGCACACACTTATTCTCACATTCACACTGTATGGGGCAATTAAGAGCATTCAATTGACTTGGAATCCATGTTTTTGGTCTGGGAGGAAACCAAAGCACCCAGAGAAAAGTCATGCTGACGCCACGCGGACATGGGGAGGACATGGAAACTCTACACAGATCGGGATTCGAAACGGGAATCCCCAGCGCTGGGAGGCGAATGTGCTAACCACTAAGCCACAGTGCTACAACATAAGATATATTAATAATAAATATTAATGATATTTATTCATTTATATCTTCCGCTTAGTCCTCTTTGGACGGTACTGGGCACATAGGAAGGTATCTATCACTGGACACACATACTGTATGGGGCAATTTAGAGCATACAATTTACTTGGAATCCATGTTTTTAGACTGGGAGACCAGAAAACCCACGTGGACATGCGGAGGACATGGAAAATCCACCCAGATTGGGATTCGAACCGGGAATCCCCAGTGCTGCGAGGCGAACCACTAAGCCACCGTGCCACAATATAAGATATAATATTAATTAATATTAATGTTATTTATTCATTTATATCTTCCGCATAGTCTTCTACGAACTTCTCGGGAACTGGGCAGATATACCCAGGTCAATCTATCGCTGAACACACACACACACACACACTGTAATGGGGCAATATACCTCAAATCAGCATTCAATTTACCTCAAATCCTTGTTTTTGGACTGTGGGGGGTAAACCAGAGAACCCAGAGGAAATCCACGCAGACAAAGGGAGAACCACCAAGCAACCATGCTGCACATATAATATCGATTAAAAAATATTAAGCTGCATTAACTAGCTTTAATGACTTTACATATACATATATATTATACAGTGTAACTGCCTGCTTTTGTGCTTATGACAGAGGTTTTAAATAGATTCCGAATAAACATTAGTCTTTATTAGATAAAGTTTTTGTTCGCTTATTATGATGCCTTTGCATTTTATAGATTTTGTCTATCACCTTAATTTGTTTATAAATGCTGATTAACTTGGCATAATTTTTTTGTGCAGTTACATTAATTTTCCCTCCAAGACCTTGGATTGATAATGCAATATTTGAATCACTGCACTGCTCAGTGGGGTTCAGGTCAGACATTAACAACTGTAGGAATCACAGCTTCCATAGTTAAATCCAGGTGGTAAGCTCTATTTGGTCAGGAATTGTTTATAAGTTGCAATAGACTGGCAAACTGTCCATGACGTTTTAACAATTTTCTGTTGGTTACTGATTTTAATGTTGATGCCACACCAATTAATAACCAGACCCTAAGATATGAAACTTGGCAATACTCTTAAAAAGGGGTCAATTTCCTTCAGTTGTGTTATATGTAGAAGATGCATAAGAGAAAGCTTGTACATCTGTTGTATAGAAAACAGATGTACATACAAATGTACAGATGCACCTACAAATCCGGATTATAAAAAAGTTGGGACACTAAAATAATTGCGAATAAAAACTAAATGCAATGATGTGGATATGGACAATGTCCATATTTTATTCGTACACTTTCCTTCAGTTGTGTTATATGCAGAAGATGCATAAGAGAAAGCTTGTACATCTGTTGTAGAGAAAGCTTTGATAACCTACAAATCCGGATTATAAAAAAGTTGGGACACTGAAAAAATTGCGAATAAAAACTGAATGCAATGATGTGGATATGGAAAATGTCCATATTTTATTCGTACTAGAACATATATGACAGATCAAAAGTTTTAGAGTAAATGTAACATTTTAAAGAAAAAATATGTTGATTCAAAATTTCACTTAGAGTAAATGTAACATTTTAAAGAAAAAATATGTTGATTCAAAATTTCAGTGTCAACAAATCCCCAAAAAGTTGGGACAAGTAGCAATAAGTGGCTGGAAAAAATTAAATTGAGCATATAACAAACAGCTGGAAAACCAATTGCACTAATTAGGTTGACTGACATGATTGGGTATAAAATGAGCTTCTCAGTGTGTCAGTGTCCCTCTGAAGCCAAGATGGTAAAAGGATCACCAGTTCAAGTAGTAATTTCAAGTAATGTATTTATATAGCGTTTTTTTTTTTACAACAGTATGTTGTCACAAAGCATCTTTACAGAGTCTAAACCCCCAAAGAGCAAGTCGAAGTGACAGTGGCAAGAAAAAACTCCTTGTTATGATTTTATTTTTAGGAAGAGACCTTGGCTTAGTGGGGTACCCCTGCTCCTTGAGTGGCCAAGCAGCATCAGAGTAGGACTGCCATGTACAGATTGTGCATAGTTCTCTGCATTAATGGTGCCTATCCAGACAGGCAAGCTGCCCATGACACAAGCACTCATGCAACCCCATACCATCAGTGATGCAGGCTTCTGAACGGATCGTTGATAACAACATGGGTTATCCTTGTCCTCTCTCGTCCGGATGACCCGGCGTCCCAGTGTTCCATAAAGAACTTCAAATCATGACTCATCTGACCACAGAACAGTCTTATATTTTGCCACACTCCATTTTAAAAGACCCCTGGCCCAGTGCAAATGTCTGAGCTTGCTTAGAAATTGTTTGCTATTTTTCGCTAGGTAACACCATTCTGGCATTGCTGTGCAACAATTTTGGAATTGTTGGTCAGATGAGTCACGATTTGAAGTTCTTTATGGAGCACTGGGACGCCATGGCATCCGGACCAGAATGGATAAGGATAACCCAAGTTTTTATCAACGGTCCGTTCAGAAACCTGCATCACTGATGGTGTGGGGTTGCATGAGTGCTTGTGTCATGGGCAGCTTGCATGTCTGGAAAGGCAACATTAATGCAGAAAACTATGTTCA
>JAOUQT010009222.1:0-12265 GCA_025769995.1 Xyliphius kryptos | reverse complement strand
TGTAAACTCCACCCAGATTGGGATTCGAGCCGGGAATCCCCAGCGCTGAGAGGCGAATGTGCTAACCACAAAGCCACCTTAGACACAAAGCCGCCTTAGACAGTTCAGATACCCATAATTTTGAATCTACCACCAGACTGAAACGAGAAAAAAATGTGGCCCCTGAGATTGTGACTGATTTGCGTATTTCAGTGCTGATCTGGAATTTTCACGCAAAGAATGTTCTGGAGACTAATGGGAGAGGTTCAAGCTGACAAAAGACTAACTTAGATGAAGTGTCACAGTCTGCACATTAAACCTTAAGGCTTTTTTAAAGACAAATGAATAAAACTCCCAGTATTAGTACAGCATTCCTAATACAGCAGCTAAAGTGTTTTCAAACAGTCAAAATGTTTTGTGTATGAGTGGAATCCCTATAGTGCTTATTAATACTGCACCTGCGCTGGTAGAGGTAGATAAGGAAGATCACGTCGTCTCTGAAACAGGCTAATGGATGAGGTCCTGGTGTGGTTATGAAGCCACTAAATACATCGCTCATAAAAGTGTTTAAACCCTGAAAGTCAGGGTAGGACATGTTAAAATAACTTTGTATTACCTGACTAAAACTGAAGAATTAAACAATCTTGATGTGTAACACTTACCTTGTAGAATAACACTGACATTGGAAGATGAGAAACTGATTTCAGCTGTGAAAACATAAAACCGCATTAGGCCTTTTACACATTCTGAGTGTAACCTCATACAGAAATAAATAAAGAACAAACCTTGTAATTAACAAAAAGCTGTGGTACCATTGACAGGAATCCAAATGCATAAACTCCTAATTTGTGAAAAGAAAAACGCAAATTGCTTTCTCATAATGATTACAACAATGTACACTTGAATTTAAAACATCCAATTTAAGGACTTACCACTTACAAGACTGTTGATGACCCAGACGTACCAAGTGCTGGAAATATAAGAACCATCCATAACTAGTGTTATATGTACACTATAATAAAAATCGCTACACATGGATTCATGATTACCTTTTGTTCCTCAGATATATGAAGGAGTACATGGCTCCACTTATACACAATGGATACAGTAAATATGACAAGAATTTCATAGCCTGGAGGAAGAGATTCTTTATCTTTACTTTGTATTCACATTCAAGCCTTAAATTCCTGTTGATGAGTGACTTCAGTACCTTAGAATCATATTCCTCTGTCGCTCGCTCCAGGTCATGGATTTTTTCATCCTGAAGAGTACACACTCAAGTGAGCACAAAGGAAAAAATCTACTGAATCTTAATGAAACATGCAAAACAATGAATATTTCAAAATAGTTTTCAAAAAAAGTTTAGAATAAGAAACACACAATCAACTTTAAATTAATAAAAGGACTTACTTTTAAATTGGGCCTAATTGCAAAGACTCTGCTGACTTTCCAAAGCTTAAGATGATAGAAAGAACAGATTAAAAGGCATGCTAATTTTTCTTAATGCAGTAAAGTGTTTAGTTAAATACCTCAATCAAAGTTGTAATACTCATAGGGACAAGGGTGAGCCAGCTAGTTTGCTCTTCAAACAAATAAAACAGTACAATACCGGTGCTACAGCACCTCCAGATCACTGCGGAAACAGACATCAAATCATTAACACAGGAAAATGTTTCAGTTGCATCAGAATATACAGTTCCAGGCCAAATGTATTTCCCCACCTTTAAATCAGTGTATACATACACTGGTCAAAAAAACTAAAGGGAACACTAAAATAACACATCCTAAATCTCAATGAATAAAATATTTTAGTTGAAAAGCTTTATTTAGTAGACAGTGTAATGCATTGAGAACAAAATAACATTAAAATGATCAAAATATGAATCAATATTAATATCCCATGGAGGTCTGGATTTGGAATCATACTCAAAATCAAAGTGGAGAATCAAATGACAGACTGATCAAAATTAAGTGGAAATTCCTCAAGTTAAAATCAGGCTCAGTAGTGTGTCAACATTAAGGCATAGCTATTATGTTGGCATAGCTATTTATAGACACTCACACTATTTGAAGGAGTCTGGGCATGTGATCACATTGTGTGATTTAATATTTAATTGTGATTTCTTATTCATTTATTCATTATTTATTCATTATTTACTTCTTAGCTTGAAAGTGTCGACAAAGGCAACAACCTATATCCAGAACGAAGGCTCTGAGCTGTATGTGTGTGTGTGTGTGTGTGTGTGTGTGTGAGAAAAGGAGGTCACGTGACCACCCGCAGAACAAGGGAGCTGAGCTTATAACAGCTCAGAGCCCCCACTCTGGAAAAAGAGCTGAGATATAGACAATGAATAAATATTGGTCTTTAAATAGTAGCATGAAGAACTTGTGGCCCAGCCCAAGAAAAGAGACCCCCGGCAACCAGAGCTGATAGGACAGATAGGAAAGGGCAATTCAATTCAATGTTAAATCACACAATGTGATCACACGCTTAGCTTCATCAGCAAAGTCAAATAGTGGGTTGAGGAGCCTGGCTCAGAATGCTATATAAATAAATACGCTGACAGATGCACCTCATGAAACCTAATTAGCGTGGTGCTTTCTGGGAAATGTTTTTTTTCCCTGCAGAAGGCTGTGTGCATTAGATCATGCCACAGCGGCACGACCCGTAACAACCTATGTGTGCATTTTTAAACAACAGGATACATTTAATTTTGTGAAAATACTTATATTGCTAAATAATGGTGTGCATGTGAGAGAGCAGCGTGCAGCCTGTTACAGTCCCTTTTCCACTTTAACACCTGCAATTTCCTTCTGGGGGATCAATAAAGTATTCTGATACATTTAACTTTGTGAAAATAGTTTGGGAAAGGCCCATACCCTTCCTGTAACCCAGTGCACAATGAAAGGCCTATGAACATGAAAAGATGAGTGTTCTTTCGAACTAGACTTCCTCATACAGAGGCCTGTTCTCAACTTCCATAAATATTGAGATTAGCTAAAACAAAGAACAAAGGATGTGAACCAGGTCCTCTCGTCCAACATCGGTGTCTAACCACACAAAAAACTATGAAACTGCAGAGACAGGACCACCTTAGAATGAATGGGATTTCATAAATGCTCCTAAAGGCATCATGTGTTCCTGTACTTTTGTACATATAGTGTGGTAGCGACGGTTAAGTGTACCTTACATTACATTGGTACAGTGTGTTCTCACCTGAGTGCCTGGAAATGCCAGCTAAAGTTTTCTTTCCTCTCCAAAAGCTCACATCATTCTTCAAGGCAAACACTTCAAAGGAAAGCTACAAAACATTACATTAGAGTGAAATAAATGGGCTGCATTATCCATATAATAATTAAAAACAAACTGCAATCTCACATGAAATGCAGGTACCAGGATTGAAAACGCCAAGATATGAAACCCAGTTTCAACAAACATGGATTTGATTTCATCCAATTTCTGCTCGGAAAATCCTAAAAAAAAAATCGAATAATTCCTATGTACATTCATTAATAATAAGATATATTGAAAAAAATAGATCTTTAATTAGCGTAAATGGTTTTAAAATGTTTGACTCACCAAAATGTTTGAGCGAGTAGATGACAGCTTGAATGTGAATCCATACTCTGAATTTCTGTAGTGTTATGGTATCATATGATAGAGTGAGAGGGACCGCTTTCGTAGTGCTGTTTATTTTCTATACAACAATGACATAAAAAATTACAATAAGATGAAACGTAGGACAAATCATCAGAAACCAAAAAATGATTCTGATTTTACTTCTACATACTATTAAGTCCTTGAGTCTGCTTCTCAATTCATCGACAAGTAACAAGGGCAGATAGATTTTCTTTTTGTCTCTCTTTCCTTCCTCAACTCTAAAGGAAAAACATAAAAGCGTGAGCATAGTAGATCCAAATATAGTTTTTTTTTTGATAAATCAAAAAGGATATTGTTCCTGAGACTGACATTTTAATATATCTCCGTAGGTCACTGGGAACTGCTGCGCTATTAAAGGTAAAGTCCTCTGTCATCATGTTTAGGGTGATCTGTGATTTCCAGTAGGACACCAGCTTTTGTGCTTTTGCTCCCTGCATTTGAGAGGAAAATGGTTTAAGATTTTCATTCCACCTACGTATTTTTCTTTACATTAAACATCTACAGCAGTATACAGACCACAGCACTTAAACACGAGTTGGTGAATATATACGATAAGAAATGTGGATGCCAAAAAATGGTTTGAATGCTTGAATGTTTGTAAATCTTTTAGTTTTTTCTATATGCATGAATTTGATTGTGTGGCACCCAAATTCAAGTGAAACGTCACTACAGAGTGCATCTATATTCTATATTTCATCACCTTGTAGATCTGTTTGCTGGAGTCAGCAGTGGGAAGCAGAGTAAGCATCTGAGAAGTTAGGCGAGTCACGAGGCGCACATGCTTTCCATCTTTCCATGGGGAAATTCCGGTCTTGTGTACAAACACCACAGCATGGAGACTCCCATTCTTTATACTCAATTCAGGCAGCAGCACACTCACCTTCCTTGCTCCAATAGACACAGGCAGCAGTGTAAAATATAAAACAGAGTGCTATTACACCTCTTTCCTGTGGTTTATTCACAAAAATGCACAACCCTAAGTGCCTTATTGCTTTTATAATACGGTTACAAACACACTATAATATAAAAACAAGGTTTGATTCATAAATTTGTGTGGTAGCACAGAGGTCGTGGTGTGGGATTATCAAGATAAAGTTTATGGGTTCACATCCCAGGTCCACTGAAGTTACCAATGTGGGTCCTTGAGCAAGACCCTTAACCCTCATTGCTCCAGAGCTTTATCAACTCTATGTTCTGACCCCAAACAAGTTGGTATACTTGTAAGTCGTTTTGGATAAAAGCGTCTGCTAAATAACTAAATGTGTTTATTGGGTTTAACAAATCAGGTTTTAAAAGTGAATGCTGCTTGCTAAGTAACAGGTTGCCAGTTTTTTTACCAATAAAAAAACAGCTATCTAGTGGACAAATTACAGAACGCATCAGGAAAATAATGTATGTAATGCATTGACACAAATGTGAAGCGGTCAAAGGTTGTTGTTAATTACAAAACAGGCACTTTCTGTCCTTAAATCTTATTTACAATAACCTACACCTCTGAGCACTTTTACGTTTATGTAAATGCATATAAATGTGCAATATAAAACATATAGTTTTAATATAGTCATTAACTGCATTTTGTTTGGCCACTAGATGACAGTGTTTGTTAAAGAAACTGGAAATCTCTTACCTGTGGTCAGGGTTTATTTTAAAAAACAGAATTGAATTTATGAACCAAACTTTTTTTATTATAGGGTGTAGGTAACTGTTTTATCATAAAGCAATAAGGCACGAAAGGGCATGCATTATTGTAAATAAACTACGGGAAAGAGGTTTAACTAATAACACCCTTTCGTGCCCTATTGCTTTATTATGTCATGACAGACAGCTCAGCCAATCTAATTTAAGGCCTGGAACTCCTTGTTTTATAGGTCAGAATATCTGGTGTCTATTAACATGACAGTATTTTGCACTTTTCCATGACCTTGTTCATGGACCCGTCAGAATTAGCTGTGTGTAAATAAGCTAACAGAGACAGAGACCTGTGAGAATGGAGCTGTGTGTGAGGCTGCTGTATACCAGCAGAACTTGGGGTGCAGTTTTAAGCTACATGCATTACTCAATTTAATTTTCTCATCCAATTATCTTCAACTTCAGCCAGACACAGGGAGAACATGGAAACCCTATCCAGGTTGGGACGTGCTAACCACAACACCACTGTGCCCTCACTGTCTGATTTTGTTGAGTAACAAAAAAAGTCCCCACCTGGATTTAACTGAGAAAGTAGGACCTGAAATTATTGCGTTATATGTTTGCATGGTAGCAACAAAGTTTCTATTTCATTATGATCATTGTTTTAAGTTTAGCAACCTTCATTTTCAAAGGCTTCTATAGAGAATATGCTTCTATTTATTTCAAAGTGCATTTTGTAAGATCAGTCAGTAATGTTGAATGAGAAGCCCTGGGCAGTAATGAATGTTTTAATTTCCTGATGTATTAAGAGAACTTGAGGTTACTTACAGTGGACCCAAGAACTTTCTTCACAATAAACTGTTCAGTAAATTCTTCAGTTCAAACATCGAAATAGAGCCTTGAAACGAAAACTGACTAACATTATATTTCTTTAGAACTTCACTTATCACTTAAAAAAAGAAAGTTTCTCTCACATACAGTACAAGCCAAAAGTTTGGACACACCTTCTCATTCAATGCGTTTTTTTTTAATGACTGTTTACTTTGTAGGTTCTTACTGAAGGCATCAAAACTATGAATAAACACATGGAGTTATGTACTTTACAAAAAAGGTGAAATAACTGAAAACATGTTTTCTGTTCGAGTGTCTTCAAAATAGCCACCCTTTGCTCTGATTACTGCTTTGCACACTGTTGGCATTCTCTCATGAGCTTCAAGAGGTAGTCACCTGAAATGGTTTTCAGGAGTGCCTATAAGGGTAAACTGGTATAATTAATTAGAATGGCAACAGTGTGCAAAGCAGTAATCAGAGCAATCAAAGGATGGATATTTTGAAGAAACCACAATATATATTTACATTTAGTCATTTAGCAGACGCTTTTTATCCAAAGCGATTCACAAATGAGAGAACACAATTATTTTTAGGAAAAAACAGCTAGACTGCAGTACCATCAACCCTGCGCATTACTCGATCTGGCGATTTTTATTTGTTGATTTTTATAGCAAGTGTCTGTGGAAGAGATTTTTTTGAGAAGTTTCTTGAAAATGCTTAGTGACTCAGCTTTACGGATGGTGTTAGCAGTGGTGAATGAAATGGAGTGAGAATTGGCACCTCGGTGAGTTGGCGTCACTAGGCGACATTCGTCAGAGCATGGTGAATGAGTTGGAGTGTACCTAGTAAAGATGGACTGAAGGTAGGTGGGAGCAGATCCAGCGACTGTCCTGCAGGTCAGAGTCAGTACCTTGTACTTAATGCAAGCAGCTACAGGAAGCCAATGGAGCGAGATGAGTAATGGAATGACATGAGTCACTGGTGGTTTATGTAAAACATTATATAAAACATGTTTTCAGTTATTTCACCTTTTTTTATAAAGTACATAACTCCACATGTGTTCATTCATAGTTTTGATGCCTTCAATAAGACTCTACAATGTAAACAGTGAGAAGTTGAATGAGGTGAATGAATGAGAAGGTGTGTCCAAACTTTCGGCCTCTACTGTACATACAATTAGAAACATCAGGTGTGTTTTATAGAGAGCCTTGCCTTTCAAGCTTGGAATGGATCTCAAATTTCTCCACTCTGAGCAGGAGTGTGTGTGCAGCCTCATCAGCGGGATCCGGAGTGCAGTACACACTCAGCTGGAAGAAGCAATGCAGTGCACTGAGTTTAGCATGAAAGCGTGCAACAATAACATCAGATCTGTGAATTATAGTGATGTTATTCGAACACCCAGCCTGTTCTCACCTGCAGTCGCGGTTTAGCAGTGAGGTAAGAGCTAACGCAGTCGTCTCCTTTAGCGCTGCTGCATGGTTTAGTGTGCACGAAGCCATATAACGCCCAGCATGTGTGTAACACATACACCACCAGCATCCCGAACAGCACTTTGGTGTACGACATCTTAAACGGGGAGCCATTCTTGGGTTTAGAACAACACGAAGGAAACATTTTACAGTAAAAACAGTCCTTAATTTAATAAATAAACGCGAGACCTCAGGATGCTTCTAAAAAACACTCATCATCACATTTCTTCAGGCTCGTCTCTGGGACAAAATATTTTCATCCAGCTGAGATTGACACGTACAGCAGAGCGCCGCCATCACTGCGCCAAGTAAAAATACCACAGTGGGTCGTTTATAGGTATTATCACGTGACCTAGCCACGCTTTTCCAGCTACAACCAGCTTCTGAAGGAATGAGGGCAGCGAGTTAAAGGACGAACCTCAGAAATACATCTCAATCTCATTTGCAGCACAGAACATGACAGAGCATCAGTGGACGCTGCCACTGAGCCCGCCCACATTCCCCTCATCCCAAAGAACGGACAACACTGCTGCAATGCGTTTTGCTGACGCTAGTAGGCGCGTGTGGAAGCAGAGTCATCTTCCTTAATGTGGATTCTTTACAGAGTCGAAAATGAATCGACTCTTACATTTACATTTAGTTATTTAGCAGACGCTTTTATCCAAAGCTTACAGGTATCCTAACTTGTTTGGGATCAGAACACAGGGTTGATACAGCACCCTGGAGCAATAAGGGTTAAGGGTCTTGCTCAAGAACCCACATTGGTAATTTCAGTTGACCTGGGATTTGAACCCACCCCCTTCTAATTGATAGTCTATTGATAGTCCAGCACCCTATCCACTGAGCTACCACTCCCACTCTTTCTGCTTCCTATCAATTCTTCTTTTAATTTATGGTTATATTGACGCTTTATCATGTGCTTTGTTTTAAAGAATATGTCATATAATACACACTACATAAAATCTGTGTGTTGCTTTAATGGTGCTTATGAACTGAGTCACAATCCTGCTTTCTGTATCGTCTTCATCTCACTGCCAGCCAACCTTCATCACGCTATCCTTTCTATTCTTTCTGTCGACTGACAGGTTTGGACATGGTGGTTGGGGGATGTGGTGGCTCAGTGGTTAGCACGTTCAGTGGTTAGCACGTTTAGTGCTGGGGATTCCCGGTTCAAATCCCGATTTCCCGTTTCCACGTTCTCCCCATGTCTGCGTGAGTTTTCTTCCCACAGTCCAAAAACATGAATTCCAGGTAAATTGAATCCTGTAAATTGCCCCGTATAGTGTGTGGATGAGTGAGTGTGTGCCCAGCGATAGATTGGCGCCCTGTCCTGGGTGTATCTGCCCAGCGCCCGAGATGCTCTCCTCTGGATGGCACGGGTGACCCCACCACGACCCTAGTAGAGGAATAAGTGGAAGATGATGGATGGATGACGGATTACACTCTGTAGTGGGAGTATCCCCTGTTTTCCCCTGTACTGTCATGACCCCCCTCCCTGTGAGCCTAGTAGAGGATTAAGATGATAATATTAGATCAGTTCAATTGATTAACAAGTCTCTTACCCAAGATGATGTGCTCCAGCATTTTGATATTTATTTGGAAAGACATTTATTTGGATAAATACAGATAATATTTTTCTGTCTGTACTTTTTGGTTCACAATCCATTCCTGCAAAAAACACCTTAAATCCATTATCTGTTTGTACTCTTTTAACTTTTGTAGAACATCTCACAGATCTAACTCATTATTTATGGTACTAAAGTACTAAATAAATGCATTTAATTGCAACTTTTGATTAGAGCCATAACTGCTTCTCTGTGACATGGTGCATAATTTCCCTGCTTGTCAGCATGTTTGGTACCATATGGCAGGCCATTCGCACATACTAACAGACTGAGGAACAGCTTCTTTACAAGAGCTGTGGTTTTCATCACTCTTTCCCACCCCTCAGAGACTGTGAACTTGCAATTACAGTCACTTTCTAAAAGGTGTTTCACTTTTCCATTAAAATTAATATTAATCTCACCACCTGCAGATAACTATAATTTATACAGTTTATCTTTGCATTCCACGTGTAATTTCAACTTTTCATAATGTAAAATTATTCATCCTGTGTACATATCCATCTACACACCCATGTAAATACTAATTTTACCTTCTTTTATTTCATCTTTTTCAAAAATATGTCCAGGTTATAAATGAAAACAATAGTGTCTGTAAATGTAGAAAAAGTATACTGTGTATATTTTAGCAGTAATTGTTTTGTAAACATTCTACAATGTGTTGAAGCAATTTGTCCACCTTTGGTATTAGAAGTGTGTGTATGTGTGTGTGTGTGTGTGTGTGAGAGAGAGAGAGAGAGAGAGAGAGAGAGAGAAAGAGAGTTTAGTCTAGTCCTTTATAATTGTAATTGTTCGTACCTGATTGTGATACCTGGAAGCCGGGGACCTTCAAGTTACAAGGCTGGTTCCTTTACGACTGCCTCATTAAGGGGCATATAAAGGGACATATTTAGGGCAGTCATAGGCTTGTGGTAAAGGAAACAGCCCTGTCCCACCAAGGCAACCGCAAAAGGCTCCCCCGGTGCCATATATAAGGCTGCCCCCGCTCCAGACACATGTGCTCACTTCACCATTGTGTATATGTGTTGGTTAAATGTGGAGGACAAATTTATGAGTGTGTATGTACGGTTGACAATAAAGAAAAAAAAGTATGGTAACACCTGGGTCTTGGACTTTTTTTACATACAGACCACAGTCAGTGAGATTGGGCAGTTATATGTCCTCAGCCACAATCTGAACACTGGTGTGCCACAAGGATATGTACTGAGCCCTCTGTTATTTACTTTATTTACTCTGTTTTTGTTGTCCACATCTCTGTTGTCTTCCTATGTTATTGAAAAAATGCAACAGCGCCTTTACTTTCTGAGGAGAGATCCTTTATTTCCTCATTCACATTTACAGGTGCACCATAGAAATCTTGCTGGCCAAGTGGGACTGTATGGTACAGAAGCGCCACTGTGGCTGAAAGGACAGCCCTACAGAGAGTGGTAAAGGTCACTCAGAGCATTACCGACATGCATCAACCTGCCATCGATGACCTTTACAGTGTATGCCGTGGGGTCACTAACATGGTAATCCCAGGACATAGTACAACTTTGTCTTACTGAGCATGCACATATCATTCTGGTTTAAAGGGACGATTGTTGATTTGTAACAGCAAAGCAGCACAAAAAAAAAAGCATTCAAATGCCAACCTGTGAAACTCTGGTAACCTCCATGCACAAAAGAATTAAGGCAGTTCTGGAAAATAATGGTGCTCCTACAAAATATTTTCTCTTCAGGAACTTTCACTAAGGGGTGTACTCACTTTTGTTGCCAGTGGTTTAGACGTTGGTGGCTTTATATTGAGTTATTTTGAGGGAAGAATAAATTTACACTGTTATAGATGCTGCACACATAGGATTTTTCATTGTGTCAAAGTGTCATTTTGTCAGTATTGTTTAATATATACTTAAAAATCTGCAGAAATGTAAGGGGTGTACTCATTTTTGTATTACACTATATATACACAGTGTTTAATAGTGGTCGCCCTTGCGTTAATCAGTACCAAAAATGTAGCTCTCAGTATCAAAAAGGTTGGTGACCCCTGGTCTGCAAGAAGAGCACACAGCATCATCAGGGACTCCTTTCAGCCAAGCCAATCACTGTTAATTCCTACACTTGGGAAGGAAATCCCAGAGCATCCGCATCAAAACCAGTCAGGCTAAGGAACAGCTTTTCACTATCAACAATCCTCTACTGAACTAATCCTAACTGACATGCACAAACCAGACTTTTCAAAAAACTTTTTTAAAAACACTTTGACTTGCACTCTGATTATGGTCCTTATTAACATTATGCACCTTTTGAAATATATAAAATACTTTTACTTTGCACTGATTTTTTTTACTACTTAATAATGCCATTTCAGCACAATACTGTTAATATTGCACTCTGTATATCTGCACAATTCTAGAATTTGAACTTCTGGTTGATGGTAACAGCATTTTGAGCAACGACAATTAGGTGGAATCGGTCAAATTCGTTTTCTTCCTAAAACTGAACCAGTTCCGAAAGTTTTACTTTGTCTATACGAATTTCTTGGTCATTTAAGCTTTATAAGAAATAGATGTGCGTTTATTATTTTTTGATGAAGACCAACCAGGATTGATTTTCGCTTAGAGGCAGAAAAGCAAACCCGGAAATGCTCTGTGTGGAAGTGCGCGTTTGCGGCACCACGTGGCGGGAGGGAGCACCGGTAGTGTTACCCTATTCGCCTTTTGACAACCTTCGTCACAACCTGCTCAAAAACAACTGTATTTTTTCTGACTTCAGACTGAACGACTGTCCGGCTGGGTGAATGTAAATGCAGATAACCGCGTGACGCTTTAAATCCCGAAGTTTACGTCGCACATCTGGATTCACTGTGTTCACTGCGCGAAAGTTTATTCAAGTTTATGAGATCTGTTTCATCTCGAGACATTGTGGTAGTTCTGCACCCTAAAAGTAGAGCTTGAAAGTATTTTCAGACGGAACGGCTCATGTTGGAACTTTCTTCGGTACCAGGCTCTGGACTTTATGACCTTGTTCATGGACCCGTCAGAATTAGCTGTGTGTAAATAAGCTAACAGAGACAGAGACCTGTGAGAATGGAG
>JAOUQT010009205.1:0-12265 GCA_025769995.1 Xyliphius kryptos | reverse complement strand
GAGTGCGATCGGTCCGTAATCGGACGAGACGGGCCCCTACGGGGCCCGTCTCGTCCATGGCGAATTTCGTGGCCGTAGCTCAAAAATTGACCGAGTTACAGGGGTCTGAAAATGCTCCCCATTCAAAGCGGATGGGATTTTTTCCTCCGAAAAACGAGTGTAGCGGAACGAGGGATAAACTTTTTCAACATTTTCAAGGAGAGCAGTCGAGCAAACACGTTTTGGTGTTTGAACCGTGTCGATATCTCAAAAAATGAGGGCTGTGGCCGGGCTTTATTTCCGGAATAAAGTAGGGGAATAATAATAATAAGTTGACCCGAGGAAGAACAATATGTGTCGCGCCGCGCCACATATAATAATAAGTTGACCCGAGGAAGAACAATATATGTGTAGCGCCGCGCCACAAATAATAAATATTTCTGACATTCAAAAACAAAACATTCAAAAGCCTTCCATCCGTAGATTCTGTCAGGTGCTTGATCTGTTTATGATCAACATTGCTTGCAGCAGCTACCACAGCCTCCCAGACACTGTTCAGAAAGGTGTACTGTGGTGATCAGGTGAACAAGGGAAGCCATGTCATTATTTTTTATTCTTTTAGACCTTTACTGGATGCATGTGATGGAATATTGTCCTGCATGAAAATTGTGGGTTTTTTTTAACGATACCGACTTCCAATACCACTGCTTAAAGAAAGTGTCTTCCAAAAATTGGCAGTAGGTCTGGGATTTAAGCTTCACTCCATCCTCAAAGATGTTGATATCAGCTCATACCAGTACCCCACCTCTACCTTGCTGGCGTCAGGGTGGAGCTCTCTGCCATTTCAATCTCCTCTCTGCCGACTTTCAGTTTTCTCACTTCCCTCTGCAGCTGATATCTCTGTCATTGTTAGGAAATCAAAGACATCCACTTGCCAGCTTGATCCCATTTCCACAATCCTGGTTAAATCCTGTCTCCCCTCTCTTCTTCCCTTAATCACAAACATCATTCACTCCTTCTTGATCACCGGTACTGTTCCCAAAGCTTTTAAATCAGCTGCCATTACACCCATCTTAAAGAAACAAGGTCTAGATTCAACTAACCCCCGCTCATTTCTAATCTGCCCTTCATCTCTAAAATACTTGAAAAGGTTGTCGCTAATCAGCTCCACTTACACCTCTCCAGCAATAACCTCTATGAACAGTTTCAATCAGGTTTTCGACCACATCATAGCACAGAAACTGCATTGATTAAAACCACTAATGATCTTTTCCTTGCTGCTGATGCAGGACTTCTGTTAATTTTTATCCTCCTTGATCTGAAGTCTGCATTTGACATTATTTCTCATCCTATTCTTATTGACCGACTTACCTCTATTTGCATCCCAGACACCCCTCTGTACTGGTTTAAATTTTATCTTTCTGACCGCACTCAGTTCATACAGCTTAAGTCCTTCTGCTCCCAGTCTTCCCCCATTTCCACCAGTGTTTCCCAAGGTTCTGAACTTGGACCTCTCCTTTTCATTATTTATCTGCTTCCACTTAGCCATATCTTCCAGAAATTTGGTGTCAGTTTACATTTCTATGCTGATGACACTTAACTTTACATCTCCACAAAACCGAATTCCACGCAACCTTCATCCACTCTCACTGACTGCCTCTCTGAGCTCCATAACTGGTTCTCAAACAATTTCCTTCAACTAAGTCATAATAAAACCGAATTCCTCCTTGTTGGGACAAAACATTCAATTTCTTAATTTCAAGATCATCTTTTCCAGCTCAACAAATCCACACTTTTGCCCTTGCTTCAGGTCAAGAACCTTGGTGTCATCCTTGACACCACACTTTCCTTCACTACCCATATTAATAACATAAATCTATCTGCATTCTTTCATCTTCATAATATTAAACTTCTCCGTCCTTGACTCACTCCCTGCGCCACTGCCATCCTATTTCACAGTTTAGTAACATCCAGAATCAACTAATGTAACTTGCTATTGTTTAAATTGGCTTTTAACTGTTAACTATCTTTGATATTACTTAGCCTCTGTTTTTTTAAATTCAACACTATATTTTTACCTTCACATTGCCTTTCCCTATTGTAAATGTAATAAATTTTGTATGTTATAGTACAGTGTCCTTGGGTGTCCTAAAAGGCCTATTATCCTTTTTCCTTTTTTTTTCTTCAATTCATGGGCAGTTCTTTTGCACCTTTTTTTCCTAACACGCTTCTTGCGACCCTGTTTGCAATTTGTCATGAAATGCTTGATTGTTCGGTGGGCATGCTTAAAAGGTTTGCCAATTTCAAGCCTGCGGCATCCCTCTGCAAGACATCTCACCATTTTTAGAAAGGAACTTGCGGAAGAGAATGAATGAATATTAGTATTACTGCCACTTATCTGCTTACAGTATCTTTAATGGCTTACTAAATGAATATCATTTTTTTTAAAGAATATAACCAACATTTATGTGTGTGGCTGGAACATGTGGGTATAAGGAGACTATACTACAGAAGAATATTCGGCACGAGAAAGATATGTTTCTCAAATCTCCACAGGTAGTTCAGCAGTAAATTACAGCCAGTAAAATTGGAATAATCATATCATTAGAATATGATAGTTATAATGGTCTATTATTTGTTTATTGTTGACTATCTTTATCTATTTGACCTATCTAATCTATATATCGTACAAGCCAAAGGTTTGGACACACCTTCTCATTCAAAGCGTTTTCTGTATTTCCACAACTATTTACATTGTAGATTTTCACTGAAGGCATCAAAACTTTGAATGCAACACATGTGGAGTTATGTACTTAACAAAAAATGTGAAATAACTGAAAACATGTTTTATATCCTAGTTTCTTCAAAATAGCCACCCATTGCTTTGATTACACTCTTGGCATTCTCTCAATGAGTTTTAAGAGGTAGTCACCTGAAATGTTTTTTAGGTGAGTCTATCAGGGTTAATTAGTGTGATTCCTTGCTTTATCAATGGATTTGGGACAATCAGTTATGTTGTGCAGAAGTCAGGTTACTACACAGCCAACAACTCTATGGCACAACTGTTAAAATTCATATTACGGCAATCAAAACAAGTCGCTCAACTGTTAAAAGAAAACTGCACAAATTGGCCTTCATGGTTAAATAGCTGCTAAAAGGCCACTGCTAAGGAGATGCAACAAGCGAAAGAGATTTGTCCGGGCCAAAAAACACAAGGACAATGACCCCAGAATATAAGTATAAATCAGGGTTGGGTTATGAAAAAAATATCCAAATCTCTGATGATTTCCTGAAGCACCATCAAATGCAATATCATCAAATGGAAAGAACATGGTACCACAACAAACAAAAGCCAGAACTCTCAGACTGGTCAAGGAGGGCATTAATCAGAGAGACAGCACAGTGACCAAAGGTAACCCTGAAGAAGCTGCAGAGTTCCCATGCAGACACTGGAGTATCTGTCCAAATGACCATACTAAGCTATACATTCCATAGAGCTGAGGTTTATGGAAGAGTGGCCAAAAAAACTTTACTTACAGGCAAAAATAGGAAGGCTCATAGACGTCCCAAATGTATGGAGGATGGTAATTATGGATTAGCGGACTTAGTGAAGTCACCCAAGCCATTCGAGCATTAATGGAGCGTCAGGCGAACTTCGAACAGAGAGTCATCGGGTTCACGGTTCCAACCTCCACCTCGCCACCTCGCCCCACCATCTCCCATCCAGATGCACATGCCATGACCCGCTACAGTCTCTCTGAGCCAGAGAGATATGACGGTAACCCTGAGACATGCAACTCTTTTCTCATGCAGTGCTCTCTTTATTTCCGTAGCCACCCTACTGGCAGCGAAGAAGACAAGATTATGTTGGTCATCTCCCGCCTGACTGGCAAAGCATGTGAGTGGGCAACGGCCATCTGGGAAGCACAGGGGTCCGAGTGCAGGTCATATGCTGCCTTTTTTGAGGCTTTTAAGGCCACTTTTGCACACCCCCTGGAGGGGGAGGCAGTGGGTCCCCGTCTGCTTCGTCTACGGCAAGGAACCAGGTCTGTGTCCGACTTTGCGATGGAGTTCCGGACGCTGACAGCTCGTAGTGGCTGGAGTGGCTCTGTGCTGACGGTTATGTTCCGTGAGGGGCTGCGCCGTGAACTTCAACGGGAGCTTGCGGGACGGGCCTTCGGGGCGTCGCTGGATGAGCTGATTCATCTGGCAGTACTCATGGAGCAACACCTCGCCCCTGTTCCTATGGACCGGACCACTTCCATCAACCCCCGGTTCGAGCTTGGTTCTCCTATGGGACTTCAAGAGGAAGGTCCAGAACCTATGCAGCTAGGACGCTCTCGTCTTTCCCAACAAGAGCGGCGGAGACGTCTGCAGCATGGACTCTGTGGGTATTGCGGGAGTTCCACACATAATCTCCAACAGTGTGCGGTGAAGCCTGGAGGACCCAAGCCGCAAGGACGGACATCATCTCCCCGTTCTACTCCCAGTACTTCGGTGAGGGGCTCGGTTTCCTCACCACAGCAGTCCATTCGATTGGACACCCAGATCGTGTTTAGCAACAGGTCTATTCCTGCTACTGCCCTGGTGGACTCAGGAGCGGATGGTAACTTTGTTGATAGCAGTTTCTGTCATGGGGCATACCGGTGAAGAGGCTAGAGTCTCCCGTCCAGGTTCGGTCTGTAGATGGCAGTCCTCTTCCTTCTGGGGCCGTTACACACTCCACATCCACGATATGTTTAGGAGTTGGGGCAACCCACTTCGAACACATTGATCTGTTGCTAATTTCCTCTCCGTCTGTTCCTATCATTCTAGGTTTGCCCTGGCTTCGGCGACACGACCCTACGATTTCCTGGTCTAGTTCCCAGATCCTGGCATGGTCTTCCCACTGTCAGCAGAGTTGTATGGGAACCCCACCATATCCCCACCTCTCGATCGCTCAGATGTCCACCAAGGTTCCTCTCCCTCCTCAGGTACCCAATGAGTATTCCGACCTCGCGGAGGTATTTTGTCGCCATCGTGCCAATACGCTTCCACCGCACCGGCATTACGACTGCGCAATTAATTTGGTTCCAGGGACCAAATTGCCACACGCCCGTCCATACCCTCTATCTTTATCTGAGACGCGGGTCATGCAGGAGTACATTGGGGAGGCGCTTCGCAATGGGTTTATCCGGCCATCTAAGTCTCCTGCCGCTTCTGGGTTTTTTTTTGTCCCTAAAGCTGGGGGGGAGTTGCGTCCTTGTATTGACTTCCGGGAGCTCAACCGGGCCACTAAGCGTTACCCATACCCATTTCCACTGGTTCCTTCCAATTTGGAGCGTCTTCACGGAGCCAGGATTTTTTCTAAACTTGACCTCCGCAACGCCTACAATTTAATCCGCATTCGTGAGGGGGACGAGTGGAAGACGGCATTCATCACAACTTCCGGTCACTATGAATATTGCGTCATGCCATTTGGTCTCACCAACGCACCCGCGGTTTTTCAGGCTTTCATTAATGATGTGCTGCGGGAGTTTCTGGAGAAAGGAGTCATCGTTTATCTGGATGATGTGTTGGTATTCTCTCAGGACTTAGCGTCACATGTCACCCTAGTTCGTCAGGTTTTATCCCGGCTTCTAGCCAATGGTCTGTACGTTAAGGGGGAAAAATGTGAGTTCCATAGGGATTCTATCTCCTTCTTGGGGTTCATAGTCTCAGCTAGGGGCATTGAGATGGATCCTGGTAAGGTGAGGGCGGTCCGGGACTGGCCCACTCCCTCCACTCCACGGGACTTGCAACGCTTCCTCGGGTTCGCTAATTTCTATCGCCGATTTATCAAGGACTTCAGCCGAATCGCTCTTCCCCTGACCTCAAGTCTTAGAGGCAACCCCAAGACTTTGATGTGGAGTGTGGAGGCTGATCGGGCGTTTAACACCCTTAAGCGTAGGTTTACGAACGGTCCCATTCTGACTCATCCTAATTCTGAGCTCCAGTTCATTGTGGAGGTGGACGCGTCTAGCAGTGGGGCGGGTGCCGTGCTGTCCCAAACTACGGGTGGTTTAGCTCGGGCACGACCCATTGCTTATTTTTCACGCAAGTTTCAGGCAGCCGAGTGTAATTATGGGATTGGAGACCGTGAACTGCTCGCTATTAAGTTAGCATTAGAGGAATGGAGGCACTGGTTAATGGGGGCGACTCATCCGGTACTCGTTCTTACTGACCACAAGAATCTGGAGTTTATTAAGGGGGCACGTCGGCTTAATGCTCGACAGGCCAGGTGGTCCCTATTCTTTAATCAGTTTAACTTACAGATTTCGTTTCGGCCCGGTCCCGAGAACAGCAGGGCTGATGCCCTGTCGCGCCTGTCGGGGGTGTCTGAGTCGGACCCAGAACGGGGGAGTCCTATTATTCCCGCTCACCATTTTATCGGGCGTATCCAATGGGAGATCGACCAAGAGATCCAGAGTGCGCTGGGTGACAACCCAGTCCCACAGGGGTGTCCTGAGGGTGCCACTTATGTCCCAGTTCAGTGTCGGTCCCGGGTGATCACATGGGCACACACGTCCTTGTGCACGGGCCACCCGGGGGTGCTGCGTACCATTCAGATCATTTCTCGTAAATATTGGTGGGAGTCTACGCTCTGACGTGCAACGCTTTGTCCGTTCTTGTTCCACCTGTGCGGCGTGCAAGACCCCTCGGGAGCTTCCGGCGGGGAAGCTCTGTCCCCTGCCTGTGCCCGAGAGGCCGTGAACTCACATTGCACTAGATTTCGTAACGGGACTTCCTCCGTCCAATGGCTACACTGTCATACTAGGTCATCGACCGGTTTTCCCGCACAGTTAAATTGTTCCCTCTTAAGGGTCTGCCCTCTGCATTTGTGACCGCAGAGTTATTATTTTCGCGAGTGGTTACCTCGTTCGGTATCCCGGAGGACATTCTTACTTATAGAGGCCCTCAATTTACATCCGCAGTCTGGAGGGCTTTCTGTGAGAAGTTGGGCACTACGGTAAGTCTCACATCCGGCTTTCACCCCCAGTCCAACGGTGCTTGTGAGCGCTCGCACCAGGAACTCAACAAGTTCCTGCGGATCTATGCTCATCGCAATCCTTCCGACTGGTCCCGCTATCTTCCTTGGGCAGAGATTGCCCAAAACTCGCTGTGCCACTCCTCCACAGGCATCACCCCATTCCAATGCGTCCTGGGGTTCCAGCCTCCTTTTGCCCCCTGGGATTTAAAAAATTAAAAAATAAAAAAGTTTTTAAAAAAAATTGCCTTTGCATTAGGTTTGAACTGAAGTTTTTGAAGTGGTTTCCTATTTATTCAATGAACAAGACCACACCTGCGTTGCTTCAATTATTGTCATTCCATTGCTTCCATTCTGGGCTTTATGTCTACCCTTGTGGTTGAAATAAAACAAAGTGGAATTGATAATGCACACAAAAGAGGTTTAATATTAAAATGAGAGCTTTCTCTAGTCAGCGCTGAAAGTTCTCTAGTTTACATACTCCTTTTATACAGACTAAGAGGGTTTTTTTTTAACCACGGCGAAAACAGGAAGAGCAAAGAACAAATGTCCTTGCTGTGTAGGAAAACAGGATGAAAAAAACCTGGATGTCTTTGCTGTGTAGACAAGAGATAAGGAAAAGGAATGTGTTTGTTGGGTTATACTTTAACACTCTGATTATAGGAGAAATATAGAATGCTTCCAAGGTGAATCTATAGCAGATTATAAAAGCAAAATCATCTAATTTTCTCCGACATTCCCTCCTCTGATTCTGATTGAAATAAAAAAAGTTTACATTGAATTACTCCAAATCCTTCTTAAATGTTTGTTCTAAAGTCAAAACTTCCTCTCCTACGTGCTCGTGCTGCAACATTTGGTAACCTATAGCTCTATTCATCATGTTTGACAAGCACTGACAAATAAACTGTAATAGGCAAATAATAAGTAATATAGCAAAAATAACAGGAATCCATGATAAAAACATTGTCTTCCATCCGGAGGTCCATGACCAAAAATTCCAGTTCCAGCTTCCTGTACCCTCTTCCTCCCTACGTAACTGATCCGCCACTCTTTTTATTTGCCTCAAGGCCTTGGAAATGTTTCCTGCGGGTGTGTCATTTGGTGAAATATATGAACAACATTGTTGGCCTACCACAACGCACACCCCCCTATTTTGCTAACAACATGTCTACAGCCACCCTGTAGTCGCCGTGGACTTTGTTCTGTATATACAGAAACATGCATATGTAATTATACCATGGCACAGCACCCTTTCTGGTAGCTGGGCAAATAATAAAGGTGATTTTTCCCACACTACCAATAATAATCAGGAACCCAATAAAAGTTCCTAGTTTTAGTTTCTCCTAACTTGTCATAATCTTTAAACGTCTGCTGTACCCTTGAAGCATCACTCTTATTTGCTTTATGCAAGTTTATCAGCTCAACAGCTTGGGTGTCCTTCCTTTCCCACGTAGTGTGATCTAAATTTACTGTGTAATTACGTTGGTCAGCATTCAGTCCCTCGTACCACAGACAATCGGATTTATCTCTACATAGACCCCTCTTGGTTAGCCAATACTTATCACTATTGGGTATAAAAGAACCCTTGGGTCCTACTACATAACGTTGGAAACACACTGGAAACTTTCCTGTGGGGCTACTTATGGAGACTTTAAACATCGGATCCTTGAGACTCTGATTTTTGGACAACCCATATATGTTCTTCCATACCTAGTGGACTTCCTCATACGTCATCTTGTCTAACCTTACAGGGTAATGTGAACCGGTGTGGAGTGGTAACTCTGAACATACAATGCAATGTTTGTTACTCGTGTTCTCATTGTCTTTGGCAGTGAAGTTGAAGAATTGCCAGTTCACATTGTCTTCAGGATGTCTGTAATGTGTGTCCGCGGGTTTCTCAGTCGGTTGAGTCACCATGAAGATGGCCACTGCAGTCATTATCAGTAGAAATAGGGCAATCAGGCTGCACATTCCCATCACTACTTTCCTGGGATGCTTCATCTCCTGGTCGAACTGGGGCCTTGTTACAGCTGTGTTAGTTGTCAGCAGGACTTGATATGGACCTCGCCACCTGGCCTGGTTCCACCTTTTCCTTTGAAAGTCTTTTATGAGGACCCAGTCTCCAGGCCTGTATGAGTGAAGACGACGTTCAGCTGGTTTGGGTAGCGCTGCTTTCACATGCTTAGACACATCAGACAAAGCTTTGCGCAGTTTAATGCAATACTGGAGTAAAGGTTTCTCGAGCAAGTGTTCATCCAAAGGAGGAGGGGGTTGTCTCCCAAACACTATCTTGAAGACTGACAATTTAGTTCGTGCCTGTGGACGGGTTCTGCAATTGCCACAGGACCAGTGGTAGACATTTAGTCCCTGTCAATCCAGTTTCTTGAGTCATCTTCCTCAATCTTATTCTGATAGTGCCATTGGTGCGTTCCATGGCTTCTGCACTGGGTGGGTAATAACTGCAGTGCTTTCTCATATCTATCCCCAAGTATTTGGTTAAACTGAATACTCCTTTATGCACAAAAAGAGTCCCATTGTTGCTAGAAATTCGTTAAGGCAGCCCCCATCTGGGTATGAGTTGTCCCAAAAGTGCTTTCGACACAGCTTCCCCATCCTGCTTCCCTGTAGCGAAGGCCTCAGTCCATTTGCTATACATGCAAACACAGACGAGGAGGAACTTTTTCCCTTTTTCCCTTTTGATGGTGTTAGCTCCACAAAATCTATTTGCCAATGTTGAAACAGTTCAGTGGGCGGAGGGTGTCCCGCTGGGGCAGGGATCACCCGTGTGGCTCGTGCTGGTGTGTTTTGTGCACATATTAAGCATGATAAACAAAAAATTAGCGTCGCCGTAGTGACGCCTGGCGCATACCAATGTTTAGTGATGGAACCCACTATCCCCCCAATTAATTAGAGCAATTCTTATTAATCCTAACATGTACGCGTGAGGTAAACAGGGGCGATTTGTAGGTGTTTGAGTCCAAATATTGGACACTTTCACACAATTGTTATTTGCCCACTGTGCGCGTTCACGTGGGGTGGCCAACAGTTGAATGTTATAAGTGGAAATAGCAGAACTGTCACGTGACTGGGGAAGTTGTGTCGCTTGCAACGGTGTGTGGAGGGCGGTGTATTTAGCAGTTGAGTCAGTTAGCGAATTTTCCTGTGCGGTGTTGTCCTTACCTTTGGTGTGCGCTGCACATTTAATAACTGACACCGCAGCAGGAAGCAGAATAGCAGAGAGTAAGTCAGAGACTGACTGATGGTGTTTTATTTTTAGTCTAGAACTTGTTAAGAAATTACGATGTTGCCAGATTTTTCCAAAGTCATGCACAACGCCCCATGAGTATCTGGAATTGGTCCAGGTATTAACAGACTTCCCTTCTGCCAGGTGACAGGCACAAGTTAAATTAGATGGTAGTGGTCTGGTTTCCACAACTGAATGTAGGGTCACAACTGCATATGCCACACGGTTGGTGCCATTGGGATCTCTACATGCTGAGCCATTAACAAAGAATTCTAAATCTGCATAAGGGAGTGGCTGCTTCCGCAAATCAGGGCATGGGTAACACATCAGAATAAGGGTTTAACTGCACTCGTGAGGCATTCCCTCCTCTGGAACCGGCAGAAGTGAGGCAGGATTCAGAGCTGTGCACCGCTTAACTGTAACGTTTGGCATATCTAATCAAGGCTGTGTTGTAACGCAGCCAGCGCTGAGTTGACAAATGGGCTGTTTTTTTGGTCTTGTAAAATGCGTGAGAGTGAGGGACCAGTAGGGTGAGGTCCGAATAACCTACTATGTCCCTAGATGCAAGCAGTGCCTACTCAGCAGCTGCCACTGCTCGAGAGCAGAGTGGAAATCCTGCCGCTATTGAGTCTAGTTTACAAGAGAAATAGGCCACTGGACGCTGCTTATGCCCATGGATTTGTGTAAGGACTGAGACCATATATTTATCTCTTACGTCCACCATCAACGGTTTGCTTGGGTCGGCGATACCCAGTGCTGGCAAAGACTGCAAAGCACACTTTAGGTTGATAAAGGTCTTCTCTGCTTCATCTGTCCACTTTAAAGTTGACCCGACGGGGCCTTTATTTGGAATAATATCTCTCAGGGGACTCTCACATTCAGCGTATGATGAAATAAAGGTTCGACAGTAATAACACATTCCTAGAAATGTGTAGGGCCGTGCCTTCTGGAATATGCAGATTGGACAAACTGTCAGCCAAAGCTGGGTTGTAAAGGGTAGGTGATTCACAGTAACCTTGACACAATCGTGTAAAGGTTTGTGTTTTCCCTTCAAACGAAAATGCAAACCAGAAAGCTATCTTTGTGCACTGGGATGCTAAAAAAGCATTTGCCAAATCAATCACAGAAAACCACTCACAAGCAGGCGGCACCTGTGATAATATGGTGTATGTGCATGGGTGCATGGCTGCATTCATGGCTCGGAGGTCCTGCACAAAACACCATACATTTTTACCAGGCTTTGGTGTTCCCTCTATCCCTTTAACACTTAAACCCGGAGCATGTGCACGCGAAAATTCCCTATCTAGTAGCCCCACTATCTACGAGAAATGTCAAAAGTTTTTTTAAGTAAACCGCATGGAGACGTACTAATTTGCTGCATGCATGCGTAATTTAAATTTGTCACTTCCCTTTTGGTTTCTTCCTCTGGCGTTCTGTAGTCCTACCTCTCTGCTGGTCTTCATTGTTTCTCCACCGTCAGCCCAACAATACTCTGTTCTGCCTCACACTCTCGGGCAAAATGTCCATACTTCTTACAGTTCCATTCTGCCTCTTCCCCTTCCTCCTCTTCCGCATCATCTGCCCCGGCCACGGCCTCTTCCTCTTGCCTGTCTCTGTATATTCTGGACCATGGTTAACATCGCCTGGTGGGTAGTGTCCTCCTTCTTCTGGGCTCGTTTTTTGTCCTTTGCCTCAAACTGCTGCTTGTGATGTTTGGCATGTTCTTCGATGGTTGTGAGGGTTGCAGTATCGAAGCCAATGCAGTGCTGTTTAATGAGGTCACTGATGTCTTTTCTCATGATAAAGTTATTCCTCAAGTGGGCCTCCCAGTGTGTACATTTACATTACATTTACATTTAGTCATTTAGCAGACGCTTTTATCCAAAACGACATACAAATGAGAGAACAACACAATTGTAGGCTTGTGGTTAGGAAACCAGCCTTGCAACCCGAAGGTCACCGGTTCAATTCCCAGTCCCACCAAGCACTATGGCTGAAGTGCCCTTGAGCAAGGCACCTAACCCCAATTGCTCCCC
>JAOUQT010009170.1:0-12268 GCA_025769995.1 Xyliphius kryptos | reverse complement strand
GGAGACAGTGGCACTGACTAAGAGACAGGAAGCAGAGCTAGAAGTGGCAGAGCTCAAGATGTTGAGGTTCTCATTAGTCGTGACTAGAATGGATAGGATTAGGAATGAGAACTTCAGATGGACAGCACAGGTTGAAAAATTGGGAGACAAAGTTAGAGAGGGCAGATTGAGATGGTTTGGACAGGTGCAGAGGACAGACAGTGGATATATTGGTAGGATGATGTTAGAAATGGAGCTGCCAGGCAGGAGACAGAGAGAAAGTACAAAGAGGAGATATATAGATGTGGTCAATGTAGACATGCAGGTAGTTGGTGTGAAAGGCAGGGAACAGAGTGAAAAAAAGGGAGAGGCTGAAAGGAGAAGAAGAAGATATAACTACAAATATACATGGACATGCTCAAAAAAATATAAAAATAGTAATAATAATAATAATAATCGATACTTTATTGATCCCCATTGGGAAATTTCTTCTCTGCAGTTAACCCATCAACACCCGGAGCAGTGTCTCCTATGCTGTGGCTCATGGGATCAGTTGGAGGTTGGGTGCCTTGTTCAACAGCGATATTTTTATCCCCAGCCCTCTACCCTGCCCTAATAACTGTACGTTGTTACAGTCAGAAGGTTTTTCACCATGTGTAAGTCTTTATGTCAGTGGAAAAGGTCAGTGAACATCAATTTACAGCTGCTATGATGTAAATGTAGTCTGTATAGCACAGTTGACAGTCCATGCCCTGCTCGAAATAGCCAAGACATTAATAATAGGGGTTTGATTCCCTGGGGATGCAACAGCCGACAAGATAGTGGGATGCCCAGTCGGCTCATTTCTACACCACAAAACACATGGGTGAAGCTGCAAGGTGATGATGCTGTATGACAATAATATAAATGATATCTTGAACAAACTCTTTTTCCGGACTTTCCACAATTTGCCATGATATAAATTCTTAAAAATGGAATATGATGTAACAGGAATATAATCAACTATTGTAACATAGTGCATGCTGAGTTCTTACATATTTGTATTACATCATTGGTAAATTGGTACATCGGTATAATATTTATATATATGTATATATCGGGCTGATGTAACATATACTTGGGACATCCTTTATTATTCCCAGTGTAAATATTTAGTCTGATTCCTGTGCACCTAGTTTCCCATGCATGAACGCTCGGCATGAATCCTAGCAACCGCTCATAGGCATAATAATGAGGCTGGGGCTCTGTATGGGTTAATATTAGAACAGGTTTTGCTTTGGGTCACAATAAAAGCTCCACAAACACCGTATACTCTTAAGATGCCATCTTCTCCATATCTGCTAACCGCAAAACAGCTTTTCTGCAACGCAAAACAACATGGATGGGGGTGATGCAGGTTGTCCTGGGGCAAGACTAAATGTAAACACATCATACAAATGTAAACACACCTGCTCCTACTTCTCACCTAGAAGCAGCAGTAACTCCTAAACACACATTTCTGTGTGTTTTGGGAGGTTCACGAGTGCTAAATGGACATAGGTGTGTTGATGACACTATGAATACTAATGTCAGTTCTGCAATAAGAAACCTCCAAGGATTACACACTAACACTAATTATATCTGAAAGCGAGCAAATGACGCTAGCCTACGTAACTGGTGGGAGAGGTAGACTAGTAATCACAATAGCACGCGTTTGGTATTTCACCAAATTAATCATCTGTAGGAAGCACAAATGTCATAGGTCATGATGAACCATGTTCAATCACACATCAGTTAAAAATCAGTTCTAAACAGTTGATCACGCTCCATAATAAGACACCCAAAACACCCATATGTAAAAAAATGTCACTTTCAGGATGTTTGATCACACCACATTGAGTATTTGTCTTAGTTATCTGAGCAAAGATTGTGAGCTGTGTAAACAGAGGCGGTTCTACATGTACACATGTGGGTCAGTCCTCCCTCCCTTTCCCTTACCTAGATACTGGGAGCCTTTCTGTTTGAACGCGGTTGTAGGTAGTGTACTGTTAGTTATAAGCAGTATTGATAAACACAGTGAGGGACAGAAAGCTACAGTTAAGGCAACCTGTTTCTGGTGTATATACAGGAGGGCAAAGAGGATGCAAATGCCCCCATAGTTCCATTTCTAACATCCTCCTACCAATATATCCACCGTCCCTCCTCATGTCCAAACCTTCTCAGTCGGCCATTTCTAACTTTGTCTCCCAATTTCCCAACCTGTGCTGTCCCTCTGATGTTCTCATTCCTAATGCTTCCTAAGCTCTGCAACCTCCAGCTCTGCTTCCTGTTTCTTAGTCAGTGCCACTGTGTCCAAACCATACAACAAGGCTGGTCTCACTACTCTCTTATAAACCTTTCCTTCACTTTAAATGTAAATGGTAAAGCGTCTTCATATTTAAGGCATTACTACACAGTGAAGTTTTTTCTTTACATAACTATGCTTCCTAACTTAGTAAGTCAGTTGGGGTCAGACTGAAGGGACAGCCTCAGTACAGGCTTCCATGGGCCCAAAAGTTGCAGTTTAGTGGTGCTGGTTTACATGCTGGAACCATCCAATCTTCAAATCAATAACCACGAAACCACCACTGCCCTAATATACAGTACCCCTTTGGTATTTGTGAATAATCTACATCGCCTTATAGCAGAGACCCTTAATATTTTTCCACTCCTGTCCTTCATCAAGCCAAGTGTGCTAATGACACACAGAAACGCAACTCTGTATGTTTGTATAAAATAAATGATTTTATATAAATCTATGCATTAATAAACTATGGACCATAGACAAACTGTAGCCTCTCGCTTACCCATGTGACTCTTTCCTAAATTATTTTAAAGCTTTGTTTCCTGGAGATCCCAGCCAATGAGCACAAATGTTGCTCTTTAAGGAGGTATTAATGTTGATTGAAAGCACTATAACTGAAAACCTGTAAAGGAGTGGCCAGGAAAGAAGGTTGTGCTACCACTGACATTGAGAAACCAGCAGGGCGTAAAGAAACAAAAGAAATGAAAAGGAAGAAAATGCAGATAGATATCAAATATCTTAGGCAATCTCCAGCATGAGTGCTTCATATTTCACCAGAAAAAGCAGCTCTTGAGAAATTGTTCCTTCAAAATGAGCGAACTTCTCTGGATAAAAAGAAAGAAGAGGAGCAACTTCCTCACAGTCTACCGTTGCTGTAATTTCCAAACTTTTCTTAGTATAAAGTTTATATAGTGAGAGTTAAGTTAGAGGAAATCTGTTCTGTAACACACTCACCTGCCTGAGCGGACGCCGCAGTCGTCTCTCGGCTCGTCCCCTTAGTGTGTGTGAACGTGGAAGGCACTGGGTAAAGTGAGCATGACAGCAGTATGCAGCTCCGCTCACACACAAATGTGCCTGCTTTCAGAATTCCTCATAGAATTCCACACCCTGTTTAGTTACAAGAAAGAGGTCACTCCTTTTCCCCTCCTTCCCTCTGCTCCTCCTCCTCCTTCTCCTCCTCCTGATCCTACCTTCCCCAGGTAAGCAAGGATTATTTTGGCTAACAATTACACACCCACACTCTAAGACATAAACTCTGCTTAAAAAATCTAAAATACAGTACCTAAAAGTCTTGTTATATTAGGATACTGGAGAATGTTGATGGTGTGAACTCTATATTTTTGAATATGTTTCTTAATCTAGTCATATACTTTCATTTATTTTCGAATAACTGTAATAATTATTCTTTGTTAATCCCTAGGCGTTGTTTTTGTGGTGCAGTGGGTCACACTGCCACCTCGTAGCAAAAAGGTTGTACGTTTGATTCCAAAATGGGGCGGCTTGGTGCCATTCTGCTTGGAGTTAGCAAGGTTTGTTCGTGTCTGTGGGCTTTTCCTCTGGTGCTCCGGTTACCTCCCACAGTCCAAAAACAAGTATGGTAGGGGAATTTGAGATACGAAATTTCCCCGACTTGTGTAATATGAATGTGGCCTTGTGTGTGTAGCACGGCATTAACAGTAATCTTAATCTGGATGTCAGATACACACTGGGTGGGGCAGAGAGCACACACAAATGCTCAGAGTAGTGAGCAAATACAACTAATAAAAGGGGCCTGGGTTCAGGGGGGGTGGGGTAGTGTACTTTGAAGGCAGTTTATCCATGAATACTTTTCTTGCCTGATCAAAGAGCGACCCAGAAAACAACCATGGCTGACTGATCACAACATAGACAGAGAGTGTTATTGTATGTGCCCTGTGCCTTTTACAATCCAGTTGACAATGAATCAATGATTCGATCCTGAAAGGATGTTACAATCAAACATTATTAAATTGTTTCTATAAGAACTTAAAAGAAACAAAAAGGTAACATTAAAAACTCTACAGCAAAAGTATTCTATTAATGTATTATTCATTTATATATTTTCTATATGCGCTTAATCCTAGTTTTAGGGACACGGGGGGGCTGGTGCCCACCCGGCAACTCTGGGTGAGAGGGCAGGAACAACTTTAGACTGGGCGCCAATCAATCATAGGGCACACACACACACACAATCATATATTAATAGGCAATTTAGAGACATGAATTAATCTGTCATGCATGTTTTGGGAATCCAGGAGGACCCAGGGAAAACCCCCGCAAACACAGGGAGAGCATGCTTTCTGGCATAAATTTGTTCAGGATCTTTTTAATTGTATGTGTGTGGAGTTTACATGCTTGAGTGGGTTTTCTCTGGGTTTTCTCTGGTTTCCTCCTGCATTCCAAAGACATGCATGAGAAGTTAATTGGTGTGTCTAAATTGCCTGTTAGTGTGTGTGCGCGCTCTATGATAGATTGGCAGTAGAGTTGTTCCTGCCCTCGCGGCCAGAGTTTGAACCCGGGTTCAATCCGCATGTGGGATTGTGTGCAGTTCTCACCATGTTCCCATGGGTTTTCTCCAGGTACTCCTGTTTCCTTCCACATCCCAAAAACATACATATTAGGCCAATTGGTGTCTCTAAAGTGCCCCTTAGTGCGTGAATTTGAGTGTGACTGTGAGTGTGTGTTCCCTACGACGTATAGGGTTTGCGCCCAGAGTTGTTGGGTGGGCACAGGCTGGCCCGCGACCCCACGTGAATTATAAAGCGGAAGGTTATTATTTCCAAGAATTAAATTTTGACCTATAACAACATAACATTTTTTTTAAAACAAAACCAACCAGTTCAATTGACTCAATCTATTGAGTGGAACCAGTTAACTAATGGTTTTTAAGTATTGTATATGTATCAATAGGTTAAAGACATATTTATGGGGCAGTCGTAGGCTTGTAGAACCAGCCTTGCTATGGAACCAGCCTGGCAACCGGAAGGTCCCTGGTTCGATTCCATGTACCAACAAGTTATGGCTGAAGTGCCCCTGGGCAAGGCACCTAACCCACAGTTGCTTCCCAGGCGCTGTGCTGGCTGCTCACTGTTCGGGCATGTGTGCTCACTTCACCTGTGTGCATGGATGGGTTAAATGCAGAGGACTAATTCCGCTGTGTGCAAACATAGTGGCAAAATATATCACTTTCATATTTACCTGTTCGTTTTTTTTTACTGTGACCAATTAAACCAATTAAACGTGGTTTAATTACCTCAATATCACTGTGCTTGATCAGCCAGCAAACTCGCCTGATCTTAACCCAATCTATGGAGTATTGTCAAGAGGATGATGAGAGACACCAGACCCAACTATGCAGGCTGCTATTAAAGCAACCCGGGCTTCCATAACACCTCAGCAGTGCCACAGGCAGATCACCTCCATGCCACGCCACATTGATGCAGTAATTATGCAAAAGGACCCATGACTAAGTATTGAGTGCATTTAATGTAACATACTTTTCAGTAGGCGGGGCGGCACAGTGGCGCAGTGGACAGTGCTGTGGCCTCACAGCAAGAGAACCTAGGTTCGAATGACTAGGGAATTTCTGTGTGGAGTTTGCATGTTGTGTACACGTTATTAGTGTTATATTAATGTTTTATATTATTGTTAGTTATAGAATGATGTATTAGATGTATACAGAATGCATCACCCAAATGAGGATGGGTTTCCTTTTGAGTCTGGTTCCTCTAAAGGTTTCTTCCTTACTTACTCAGGGAGTTTTTCTTTGCCACTCTTACACATCTGGGATAAAATGTTTCCGTAAAGCTGCTTTGGGACAATGTCCATTGTTAAAACATGCTTTATAAATAAAATTGAATTGAACTGAAATATGTTTGTCACCTGTTTTGGGGTTGGAATTTATTGATGTGTTTTCCTAAGAGGAGAAGCAAGGTCATACTTTACTGAGGACATCACACTCATTTACTTATTAACCTCATTCAAGCTACTGTATTAATGTTTAATAAGTTAAATCCTTCAACTGACCAGAGATTTTCATGTGTTCAGACTAACTTTATTTATCTTGTGTCTACTACCATTTTTACTTCCTACTCTTCTTCACCGTTGTCTTCTTTTTTTCATATAATTTAAATTATTTCACTAATTAAATACAAAAGTGAAATTCATATTATATAGATTCATTACACACAATGATCTATTTCTGTAAAATGACCCCCCTAATACAGATGTGGAGACAATTGCAAGTTTAATTTAGTGCACACACAAAAAACAAAAACACAAGCAGCACAGAGTGTTGGGATATAAACAAATACACAGGATTAACAACAACACAAGATAGCCATAGGGGATATGGGTGTAAGTACATTAGGAATGGCATCCTTAACTTTCTGGCTCTCAATAGCTCTGCAAAACATGCACAAAAACACATAAGAATGAGTTATTCAAAGTAGACGTAAGCACAAAAGCAAACATAAACAGAGGCAAACACTGAGCTAACAGCTCTAATGTTGTTAAGTACATAATGCACAATGAGAAAACCCAAAAATCATTATCTCAGAAAAATATAATAACACAAAACACATGCAAAGGCTTACTAAGTGTTTAAAGTGCTCTCTTAGTCTGGTTCTGTAGGCTACACGATCATGGTAAAGACTGCTGACTTGACAGATATTCAGAAGGCAGTCATTGACACATTCCACAAGGAGGCTATGCAACAAAGGGTCATTGCTAAAGAAGCTGGCTGTTCAGAGAGTGCAGTATCCAAGAATATTAATGAAAAAATTAGGGAGGTTTCTGTAAATACCAATGTAAACATCTGGTGACAATTATAGAAATATGGTCATTTTAAAAGGCCTTTATTTTAAAATGCCACATCAGAGTCAGTTACAATTAACAGATTAGGCATGGTCTACTCTACTACTGTAGTAAAATTATCTTGTGAAATCAGGGGAATTTATTTAAATAGCAATGTAAACATCGAGTAAATGCATTAAAAATGAGTTTAATTCAAAAAGCTTTTATTTTTAAATGACACATCAGAATCAGGTACAATTAACACAGTAGCACAAGGGGATGGTCTAGTAAAATTATCATGTGAAATGACAAATTATCGAAATATGGTCATTTTAAAGGTCTATTATTTTGAAATGACACATCAGAATCAGGTACAATTAACACAGTAGCACAAGGGGACGGTGTACTGTCATTGAGACGTAAAGATTCCTGTGAATTTAATACAAATAAGGAGCAATTTCAAGTAATATTTGGTATTTTAAAGTGAGCATATTAATTGTTTAACTTTATAAATGTAATTTTGTTTGTACTTATTTAAACAAATTCAAACATATATATATATATATAACGTTGTTTTAATATAATATATGACTTCAGGAAATATCACGGTGAAGTTGTCTGAAGACTTTTATTGTGAAATTAGTTATCTCTGTTACCGTAATGTGTTACCGTTATTGTGAATTCATTTATCTCTGTTACCTTAATGATTAGTAAACGCAGTTCTTACTAAAATACCGTGGCGGCTACCTGGCCGCGATTTTCTGAGTGCGGGCTGGCTTGACAGCAGTGAATAACGGTTCCGTCGAATGGAACCGGATCCTGTGGAGATGTTCTATTGTAGAAAAACCAGGTTGATCGTAATTTCTATGTACATTGTAGATTATAGCATTAATATTAATACTGTGGCCTCCGCCATTCTGGATTTGGGGTGTGGGCGTGGCAGAAGTACCCAGGAGACATTGTATAAAGTTTTCATGCTCGGTTTCGTGCGTTTCATTGTTTTAATTAATTAAGAGAATGTGTTGGAGGTTGTTTGCCTAGTTAAGCTGATTAAATGTTAGTTTAGTTATTTTTATGTATTTGGCGTGAATAAATAGATTAGTGGGTTTAATTGGGATATGGGTGTGTGCGTAGTTGTCTGACTGTGTGTGTATACGCTGAGTTTCCGCGTACTTGCTGTTTCGTCACAATATCGCTGATTATCGTTTTCTACGGACGTCTCGAATTTCTAGTTCTGCTTGAAGAGACGTTTAACCGAATCCGACCCTTCGCGAACGTCACAGGTTTAATGGGGAACTTGCACGGTTTCACGGACTGTCCTGTCTAACTGTGGAATAGTACGTGTTGTTTTCGCAATGCATCGTGTAAAATGTATCTTGTTGGAAACCGAGTAAGAATCACGGAGGAGAAACAGCAGAAGAACTCACAGTAAAGACAGATGCTTCAACTACAGGAGACAACACCAATAGAAAGTTATAGCCAATAAACCGTTGAGATATTGACAATGTTTATTATCATTTCTACCAGTTTGTGATATGAAAGGAAATGAACGGTCAGACTAACTCTGCAACATGCCACGCCACCATCATGACCCGGGAATTTTAAATCCGCCCTTGAATTAATATCATCTTTTATCCTTATTTTTAACAGTTATATGTGTTCAGTGGGGTTTAATAATATGAGCTAGAAATCAGTAATTTTGCACACTGTTATTTCAATGCGAGTGTGATGCGTGATTATAAACGTAGGACACACTGCGAATCAATTCCTCTAGGTTCAGTATCTATAACCGATAACGGTGAAGTTATTTTTCTCTCAGATCAACTCACTAAGTTGAAAACAATTTATTATTCCCGTTCATAGTGCTGCTGTAAATACACCCGCCGCTAGGTGTCAGTATCATCACTCACGAAATAGAGACTCCAGGATATTTAATGTAATAGCTTGAATTTAATAACTTGGATTTTGTATATGTCCTGTATTGTATAAACTTGTCGTTATCGTGCTGAAATGTCCACTAGTGTCCAACGCCAAGTTTCTCCGCACACCTCTTTTTTCATGGTGCTGTTTACTGCGATTAGGTTCCCTGGACCACTGGCTGAAAAACAACTCCAAAATCATCAGGTTCCTACCATAATTTGTAACTGTGGATGGTGTTCTAGAGCTGAAGGCGTCTCCTTTTTATGGCAAATAAAGGATACATTATTTTGGCCAAACAATTAAATTTTTTTCATCTGAGCATTTAAAAAAAGCCCAGATGTCATCTTCATTATCCAGATGATCATTTGCCTTTTCTAAAGAAATAGTGTTCTTCTTGGTCTGATGTGTGTCTCACAGGTGTCAATTTTGTCTTCCGACCACGTCCTTTAAGATTTTCCACAGTGCCGAACCTCTTGTATTTGTGAATGATACTTGGACTGGATCTAATCTCTTTCTGACTTGTGAGCATTGGCAACACACAGTATCATGTCCTCAGTGAGCTCACCATTGTTGAATTAATTAAAACAGCTGCTCCCAATTATTTTAGGTGTTTAGGACGCTTTGGAACAGCTTGGACTATTTAAAATGGTATAGAACTTTGGATTTGCCCATGGACTTGGAGGTTGCAAAGAGTCATACATCTCTAAATCAACAATTAGTGACTTAAAGTCTAGTTCCTTCTCCATTCCTGGCTCTTTCCTGGAACCAAAATATGTTTTCCTCAGGTGGTTGTACTACTGCTGGGGTGAGTCTTGCCTTGGCGTTTTTGACCAGCATCAGAGCCATCAAAGAAAGTATATAATAAGGGGTCAGAATTATTCTTCCAATGCTCTACAGACGTAATTTCCTCAGACGTAATTTTCCCAGGCTGTCGTTCAATAAAGCTGTTGACTTCACGGTGGGATGTGACTTTGATCATGAAAGATTTTATCCACTACTCTGGCTTTGGGATATTGCCGTTAAAAAGTACTTAATATCCTTTAGTAGTCGGTTGTATCATGTGAACCATCATGCTTGGTTTGAATTCAGCTGATTTTATCTAGATCTCAGTCGGTGAGACCTTGCAGCCGATACAAACCAGCAGTGGGGCCACCTCTTGCGGGCGGACAGAACTCAGCGTTCCCAATTGTGGAGAGATACATCAGGGATGTCCTGATGTGAGAGGAGATTGAGTGTTACATCACCCTGTGAGTTTTGGGGACCCGAGGTCGCACAGGGATTGTCATAAAGTGCTTCCCTTTATTGGGTGGTGACTTTGTGCTCTATCAAGGGAACGTCTATCAAGGGAACTTTCTTTGGGACATTGCTAGCTCTTCTTTGACAGGAACCATAAAGTAAATAAAGTTGCAGATGAAAAGATAAAAGTATAAGGGGGAAAAGGGAATTTTTTGTAAGATGGTGTGATTGAGGTAGACATAAAGGATAGTATAATATTGGGAAGGAATTGGAAAAGAATAAAGAGAAGAGAGAAATTAAAAATAAGCCAAAGACAATAGTGGAAAAGTTAGAGGAAGAAAAAATGATGGAGTGCAAATGGAGGAGAGAAAGAAAACGTGAGTGTGGATGAAATGTGACTGATGTTTATCAGGAATGTGTTCTACACGTTCTTCACATTCTGTCAAAAACCAGTTCATCATCTGTTTCTGAATCTGACCCTCAATCCTTTCTTTTCTTGTCTTTCAGACTCAAAACAACGGAGGAGGAGGAGATGAAACAATGTTCAACTGATTTCTTTTAATTTAATTCTAGATAAAATATTAAATAAAAATGTAAAGTAATACAATAAAGCTGGCGTGTGGGTAAAGTGGGTATTCAGTCATCAACTATAACTTTATGCAAATCTAAATATGCAAGAAGTGTATTCCATATACGGTCGAATGTGGCCCTGCTCCATGGTTACTGTATCTGATACATGTTTCCCCATACTGACTAAACGACACCTGTTGGTTAGATAAGATTTACATCATGATAACACAGTCCCAGAGAGACCCGTCTCAGTGATTCGAGTCAGAAGAAGGCTATGGTTGATAGTATCCAAATCAGCTGTAAGGTCAATAAATAGACCCCGAGTCAGCAGACAGAAGATGGTTTATTATCTGCGGAAGGGCGGTCTCAGTTCTGTGATCGGAGCCGAATCCGACCTAAAGTTTTTCAAAGAGTGAATTTGTATTTTAAAAAGTCAATTATCTGGAATAAGAAAGTGACCGATTAACCAGGTGGCAGATAGGTTGAGACAGGATAGAGACAGCGATGAAGAAGATAGGTGTGAACAGTAGACAGGATGACGTCTTGAAATTAGTTTTGTAATCATGGCAGGAATGGTTTGAGCAAAAGAGGAGAACGAGGAGGCGCTCCGAGGGGGTAGCAGAAGACTTCATTAGGTTTTAATATATGTTCATCGCCTTGACATCGAAACACAAACATCATATAGATTCATTACACACACACACACTGATCTATTTCTAGTGTTCATTTCTGTTATTGATTATTGATTACAGACAATGACCTGACATTCATTATCTCACTACATTAGAATATTATATAAAAACAACTGAAAAATACATTTTAATGCAGATTTTGTGTCCTACTGAAAAGTATGTACAGTAAATGAACTCAGTACTTGGTCGCGGCTCCTTTTAAATGAATTGCTGTCAGTGTGGCGTGGCATGGAGGCGATCTGTCTGTGGCACTTCTGAGCTGTTATAGAAGCCCAGGTTGCTTTAATATCAGCTTTTAGCTCGTCTGCATCGTTGAGTCTTGTGCATCTCGTCTTCCTCTTGACAATACCCCTTAGATTCCCCCACAGGTCAGGTGAGTTTGCTGGACAATCAAGCACAGTGATACTGTGGTTTATAAACCAGGTATTAGTATTTTTGCTAGTGCGGACAGGTGCTAAGTTCCTGCTGGACAATGATATTTCCAAAAAGCTTGTTGGCAGAGGGAAAAATGAAGTGCTCTAAAATGTCCTGGTAGACGTCTGCACTGACTTTGGTCTTGATATAACACAGTGGGCCTTCACCAGTAGATGACGTGACTCCCCAAACCCTAAACCTACTGAATCAGACTAACTAAACTAATATACTAATGTAGTGAGATCGTTGGGTCATTGTCTGTAATCAATAATCATCAACATTAACAGAAATAAACACTAGAAATAGATCAGTGTGTGTGTGT